>CADDXX010001038.1:29079-46313 GCA_902810485.1 Alauda arvensis | reverse complement strand
GGCCGCGGGAGCAGCGCCCCGTCTGCCCTCGGTGGCGGCGCGGCGCCGGCGGCTCCCGAGGGGAGCCGGGTGTCYGACAGCCCAGGGGCGCTTCCGCCCGCCCGCGCCCGGCACCGCGGCTGGGCTCAGGGAGCCGGGGAGCGGGGCGTCCCGCCCTGTGCCGTCCCTTACCAGCTGCTCCTTCAGGGCGGAGAGGGTGGCCTCCAGACGGTGCTCCTTGCTGTGAGCGGACGGGGGCTGCTGTTCTCCGCCCGCCGCCGGCCGCTGCGGCATGGCCAGGGCGGCCCGCACCAGCTCCCGCTGCTTCTCCCGRAGCACCTGGAGCTCCTGGAGGCCGGCGAGGGCCGCCTGCAGCCTCTCGCCCACCCGGCCGCGATCCCAGCCGCCCGGCCGTGGAGCGCCCAGCAGCATCGTCAGCGCCGGGCCGCGACACAGGCCATGGCAGGGGGGCGGCGGGGAGGATGCGGGGCTGCTCCCGCTGCGGGCCGTGCCTGCGCCGAGGCTCCCCCGCCCCGCTCCGCCGCTGGCACCGGAGCGAGTGAAGCGGAGTCGCAGCGGCTCCTGCGGTTTTGGAGGAGAGGTGGGGACGGGGGAGGGAGAGAGGGAGGGCGGGAGCGAAGGGAAGAGGCTGCGGCTCCAGGCGGTGCCGGGGCCACCTCTCGGGTGGATACGCGGGGAGAGGAGCCAGTACCCAGCGCTCCCTCCGCCCCGCGCGGGGGCGGCTCCTGCCTGCCCCATCCCTGCCCTGCCTCTGCCCAGGGGGCTGCCCTCGCCTCGTCCTCCGCCCCRGCAGCCGAGAGGGATGGGGTGCCCGCCCTCTCCAGGCGGAGACAGGGGTCGGCACAGAGCGCCGGGGTGAGAGCGCCTGTTCCGGCCGGGARCGAGCCCCGGGGATGCTGCGGAGAGCGGAGTCGAGCCGGTCGTCCTGCCGCTGCCGCGTCCAGATTAAAGTGATGCGAGGATATGGTGTGAAGAGCGCTCGCGGGTATAACAACGCTTCCCTCGCAAGAACGTGGCGCTTGTGACTCTATCCCTTCTCCTCCTGGCTGGTGGTGTCTCCTGCCAGGCACAGGCAGAGCATTGGCACTTGCTCTCCAGGAACCGACCCAACTGGCATCTCACTGCACAAGTTCGCTGTCTTGTACCGTACTGTTGATTCTCACTTTGGGAGCAGGGCAGAGTCCTGTCYTGTGAGGTCAAGGGGTAGTTCATTCCCCACTAAAGTCATTTGAAGGGTTCAGGTTGTGCTTTGAATGGGACATGAAAACACAGTTGGCCRTGGAAATTCAAGACTGCGGTGCTGTTGCTACCAAGAAATGGCAGCATTTAAAGCTTCCAAGAAAGGCAGCTGCAGCATCTTCAGAGGTAGCTGGTTAGCAGGCAGCAAAGTCAGAATGCATAATCTGCAGTGATGCAGCAGGGGACAAGAAGCCCTGACAGCAAGAGTGATGATCACAGTAGAGACTTATGCTACAGGAGACATAATTTTTCTGCTACCTGCACAGAAATAGGAAGCATCTACAYATCCAAGATCACTGTGTGCCACACTCCTGATTGGCGCAATGTCAGGAAAAGGGTATTATTCTCCATGAAGCAGAGATCACATGCAAAGCCCATCTGTCCGTGGTTATCCTCTGTTCAATCTGTGGCATATCTTTGAAAGCTAGCACACTCTAATTTGAATGTTACTTGTCTGTGYGCTGGGATGGGAGTTGGGTGAGCGGGAGCCAGTTGCTCTGTCATCTGTCAGCTAGTCTCTTCTCAACACCACGTGTGGGTGGCTGTGTCTCCACTGAGACTGCAGCCAGCTTATCTTTTCCTGTACCTGTCTCTAGCTTTAGGAATGTTAGAAGTACCAGAGCGATGCCACATCCACCTCCTGCTGGGGGCAGAGGGGCAAATTATTCATGTGTTCGCTCACAGTCCTGTGCAACACATTYGATAGTCTCAGTAGAGAGCCTTGCTTTCATCGTGTCACTTTCAACAGTTTTCCCGTAACTTGAAGATTTGAGAACAATATTTACCTTGCAAAGTTGAGCTATGTCAGAAGGGGTYCYGAGAGGTCCTACTCTGGCAAACTGTGTAGGAATATCCACAAATGTCTCCAGCTGCAGACTGAACAAGAATGACTGGTGGTCATACAGTGCTTAGTTCAAGTGTGTATGTATGACTTGTATGACATCACCTTAGTCATGTTTTTTTGTTGTTGTTGTTTTGGTTTGATTTTTTTTCTCTTTAATTAATAACTTTGCTTTTTTTCCTTACCCATTCATCTCATGGGGCTCCCATGTGCAGAACAATGCCTCAGTGCCATGGTGACTGAACTGTTCATCTACAAGGTGGAAAGAAAAACTGAGTTCAACACTGGGATGCTCTTGAAGGTGCTCACAAAAGACAGCATGAAATTCTGCCACCTCTCAGATGGAGGGGGGGTCAAAGAACCAAACAACCATCATTGACATGTGGCAAGAATTTTGCAAAATACCATTGCAAGTATGAGGAGTGAAGCATTTTTGTAAATCATTTGGCTTGGCACTTGTTAAAATAGACATACAGCATGGTTCCTTATTTTATTCATGTTCTAACACGACCAAAAACGAGTCACCAACACAGCTACCATTTAGTATATACTTGCTAGGAGAATTAGATATTATAAGGTCATACATTTTTCTTTTTTTTTTCCTTCTTTCCCTTGCAAGGAACTGTTATCCCTTGCTCTTTGTTCTTCCTCTTCTTTCATCTTTTTATCTTTTCATACATTAAATCCCAAATGGCCTATATCACAGCAGTATCTTTATTCTAATCGGCTTCCTTATTATCCCCTCTGTTATACTGATTACTTTCTTCCATAGAACCCTTATGATTTCACTTAATCTTTTCAGAATACTCAACAAATACCTTGTGTTATCTGATTTCTGGGGGGAAGAATAAAAGGTGTGAATCGCCCCCAGATTTAAAACCATGTGATTAYGTGGGGGAAGGGTAGTGATAAAAGTGAAAGTTTCATAGCAGGGACTTGGAAAATTTCTGCTGCTTTTAATTACTTATAGAGAAGAATGTTCAATATTGATACTCTGCAAAGTTTAACTGGACTTTAAGAATTGCTTCAAAAAAGTTAGCATTCTGTAGGTAATACCTTATTTTGCTGCCTAGCTTTAGCACACTGAATCCAGATGCTTATATGTTCCTTGCACTTTTCAGGAACCAAAAGGTTTGACTTTTCATTTACTTTACTTCAATTCCATTAATTTCAGAAACATTGCTCTTGATTGATGTAAGACTTGGAATAAAATTTCTGTTTTCCACCTACAGATCCTGAGGTAAAGAACTTTAATGAAAAAAGCTGCAGTGAAGGAATGATATGATTACAAAATCAGACACCAAAACAGTAGGAAATAAAGCAAGTGGTCTACATAACCTTATTTAAGTTCTGATTTGTATGGTATTATTACAGTGTTTTTTCATGGGTCTGTTCCCAAATAAGTGTACAGAATGAAAGATACTGCTCAATGTTCTCTGTCCTCATGCTCCAACCTATGCCTTATTTACTGCAAATCATTTAAGCTGTGCTTTGCAAATAGAATTTTTTGTGTTTTAAAACTATACTTAGCATTCTAGCTATTCAGTGCCTTACAATATGAATGAATGAATGGTGTCTTTACAACATCCCAAAAGGTGTAAAGCTGCTTTTGTTTAATAAGGGAAGGCCTGAGGCACTGAGTTTCATTACCAAAATGCTCGTTCATTTTGTGTGCCCAGTGGAGATGCCTTTGGCCTTAATTTTCAGCATACTTAGTTTATACACTTAACATAGATCCATCTTAATGTTCCAAACAGAGTTCCCTTTAACTGCTTTTCYAGTTCTGACCACTCAGCACTTTGGTGAATTGAATATTGGGCATTCTAATTTGAATCCCTAGAAAAATGAGAAATACAATTAGTGCACCTCATATGGAGACAGCTTGGGTGTGCTTGCACCTGTGGTAGAGACATGCCCTCAGAGCCTCATAAACTACCAGAAAGGAGGCAGGTGTTATTTACCCTCTTTGGCAGATGGAGATGTACAAAGAGGTTAACCCTTGTACACAGGATCAAACAGGAAATCTATGGTAGGAATTGAAATTGAAGCCAGATAATTCATGTGACCACAGAMATTATTTTACTCCCTGTTTTGTGGATGCATATTAGCCAGTTTGTGTGGGACTAAAGTTAGGGAAAGGACAATATTTATTGACCTCCAGATGTGTTTAAAAGAAAAGCAGTTGAATGTTTGCTTTGGATGAAGTCCAAAGTACACAAAATACTTTGGTGTAACACACAACTTCAAGAGCAAAATTGCAGTTTGCTTCCAAACCTTGCTTGTATTTTGCTGTGAAAAATAATTCAGAGGGTGTTTTCAGCAACATTTCYGTATGCAGGGATATAAAGTCTCCYTCCATAGGCTTCACTCCCTGTATTYCAGTTGTGTTTYTAGACTGTATTGACAGTGTCATGTGTGGCGGTAGGTGAGGATGAATCTATTTGTTTTGGACTGTTTCTTGATATGACAGAAACTAAGTGCATGCATCCTAACTTTGCTAGCCAGCCTCTCTGTTCTCTTGTTGTCCTGTTCTACTCTATTAGACTTTTGTCATTGATCCTSTGGGGGATCTCACCCCCCTGTTTAAGGGGGTTTTCTGAGCTGTTGACATCTGGTGGATATTTAGAAGCTTAGTTGGAGGATGAACAGTYGCATGTGGATTGAGCCAAGTCTAACACAAGCCATTATGTTACTCAAGATAAGGCAAAGTGCGTTTTTTGTACCTGTCACTCTTGTTCATTCTATGTCCAAGACATGTACCGAGCATATCCTTTTATGTAAAAAGACTGAGGCACTGCTTAGCCGTACAGGGTTCTGTTAAAATGTGGGTTTGAAGCCTTCTGCCAATTTTTTGAAATGGTAAATTCCATCATTAAGAATATCCAGAAAGTGTAGTAAACCCTTATGTTGCATACACACGGTAGAGTTAGTTCTGTGCCTGAGAATACATCAGAGTGTGTATGTCCCTCTGTGAGGTGACTCTAAGTAAATTGCCATCATTCAGGAGTTTTGTCTAATTAGCAGAACAGCTGCCTTTGAAAAGRTTCTTCTTAAGGTCTGATGTCTTGAGGATTATTTAATTAGAAAGAAGCAAGTCACTGGTGTAMATGGCTCTTTGCTGAATTCAGAGGATTTGTTTTGAACTGAAAAAAATGACTTTTTGAACTATAGCTTACATGGTAATGGATAGGGAAAAGGAAGTGAGAGTGTAGCTCTCAYGGATACAGCTTCTACGACAAAACCAGGTTTGAGTTGCTGGAAATCTTTAGAAGGAGGAATCTTCTAAAAACATGAGCAAAATCCTGTCTTCAGCTACAAGGGATTAAGGGATGTCCATCTGTTTTTGTGCTTATTTCTGTTTATTTTTCATGGGGTTGCAGATTGRTTCCCTCGTGACACTCCCAGCAAAGTAGTGGGGGTTGCAGGGAAGGGGGAGGAGGCGTTGCTAAGGACTGTCACAAGCTTAGCATGAAAGTGCTTATTCTTGTTTCTCTCCAGTTTATGCCCTCCAACTGAAATCTTTGTAGCTACAAGTCTGTATTTTGGACCGTGTAAAAATTGGAGCTTATCCTTAAACTGGTGGATAGATAGGCAAACTGGGGAGGCACATGAGCAAGTGTTGAACAGATGGGGTCCTCAAGAAGCACAGAATATGCAGGAGAATAGAAGGAATCAGGTAGGCAAAAAGAGTGACACACAGTAGTCAGAATGAGTCTGGGGGCAAAAATCAAAAATCCAAGGGTTAAGCCAGAAAACAGGGTTATCAGTTATTTAGAAAGAAAGGGGGATGTGGAAGCCTAATAGAAAATGGGAAGAAATAAAAGCCATACAATTTGGTGTGATTGTAAAGGCTTGAYATCCTAATTAGCAGGGAAGAAGTTGAAGCACTAGGAAATAATGTGAATTGCTTAAGATCAGAATTTACAATAGATCATGACTAGAGGTGTCTGTGGGGCACATGGGCTGTGTATGGTTGGCCTGGGACCAGTGCTCAGAGAGTCACTGCACCTCCACGTGTTCAGGGACACAAAGTTGGTGTAAGACTCTTTGGAAAAAAAGGAAACTTTTAATTTCYATGTCTCTAGGAATGAGACGCCAAATTCGAATGGTGGGTGCTTCTGCCACGTGATGGAAGAGTTCTAAAGGGAGGAGCGAGACCAGAAGGCAGTCCCACAGAGACGCTGTCAGTAACTTGCTGCCAAGAGGCACATCAATCCTTCCTGATCACTTCTAAACCCCTTCYCAGTTCTGAAGGAAGGAGCCAGGCTGGCTGCTTGGGCTGGGGTTCAGGCAAAGAGGAAATGGAGGCATGACCATTCTGATGCCCTTGGCTTGCTTTGTCCAACCTCCTCTGAGGTGGTTGTAGCCTTGCACTGGACTGTGCTCACTTGGTGCTGGTTGCCCTTTTTCACCTCAGCTGCTGCCAAGAACAGTCTGCAGGTGAATGTTTGCCACAAATCAGGCACACAAAGCCAGGACACTGTCTGCCCTGTGCTGTTATGTCAGAAGCCAAGGAGAATAATGACTGTTTCTCCATATTAAGTGATACCTTCTTTAACACCTATAGGTCTCATTCATTGGCATACTGATGAAAATTCAGAACTGCCTACTGTCAATCCTGATACTAGTACCTAATTCTCTCTCACAGCCATCTAGTTCTCCATGTTTCTTCCCACCAATTTCAGCTTGCATTTTTTCCCCAGATAACCTCACTTTCTTCTAGGCYTCCTCATTTCCTGTTGTTCTGCAGCAATGTTTTTCTGCTGTCATTATAATTCATACTGCTTAACAAGTTCACATCACATGGAGATTTAATTATAATCTTGTTTAAAACCCTCTTCTTGATTGTCAATATTAAATGTGAATTCCATCAGTATTGCAGTGAAGTTGCAGACTCTCCTCCCAGTTTGGTTCTTGRCCTTCATTATTGCTTTTCTTTTACTTCATTCTCTTCAACAGCTTATTTAATATAGGTGATCATGTTTGCATATCCAAGCAGCCTCTTTTTATGTTTGTATGTCAGGTTACACCAAGTGATTTGTAATCCTTCATTCCAGGGTCTGCTCTCATTCTTACATATGCAGTTTATTTTTACTTGTGGCCTTTTCTGCTATTATTGGACATATTTTTGGATTGTACAGCTGACTTCTAAAAATATTTTGAATCACAGTGCTGTTTGGTAGATTTAACCATTTACCATTTTTTATTTTCCTCTAGTCCAAAGGGATCATAATTTTCTTCTTTCACTTKCCCAGCATTAGGAGGAAATTAATCCTTCAAAGCCTTAGYTACACCAATTAGATAATTATTGTTCCGTTGCTTTTTTTTGTTACACTGTACATTTCACATCAGATTCTTAACCAGCATTTATATCTGGATATGTCTTTTCACCATTCTTTGTGTGTAATACTCTCTGATATTACTGTTTTCAAAATGTCATACTTCTCTGAAAAATAAAGCAAATCCTGGTGCATGTGAGATCTGAGTCTACGTCTTCAAAAAAGGAGTGTGTTTTCAACAGAAACAGTTACATGCCAGTGTGCAGTTCCAAAGTATAAATCCTGCCCTACTGCAGAATTCCACTGATTAACTCTGAGGCCTTATAAAGGAAGTGCACTGTCTTTTTTTCCTGGACAGATGTAACCGTAAGTTTAGTTAGTGCAAAAAACCCCTGAAGAGTCTTTCTGCAATGAGAACAAAACACAATGCCAGAAAAAAAAAAGGAAGAAAAAAGGGTCCTTTCATGGCACTGTAACAAGCTCAGTTAAGGACAGCAGAAGTTTTCAGGACATAAGGTTAGAGGGCCCCAAGGCACCTATTAAGCAAGATGTGTAAACACTCACCTAACTCTAAATAGGTGAGTGGTCCCACTAAAGTCAAAAGCACTATTTCTATGCTTAAACTTTGACACAGGCTTTAATATCTTGCTAAAGTGAAGCCTAAAGACCCACTAATTTTAATCTTGCCAAATATACCTCTAATTTCTGGGTCAATAGGGCATTCAGAACTAAATATCTTCTAATAAAAAGAGTTAGCCTATGGATATCCAGCAGAAAAAAAATAAAGAAAAAGGAATTCTTATGCTTTTACAGCATGTTGCTTTARCTAGTGTTCATCTTTATTTGCATTGGAGATCTGTGCAGGTAGTGAGRGTTAGACTGCAATGCAGAGGATGGCATAGTAATGTACTTTTATTGACTAACAGGCATTGAATGCATTCAGATACTGCACCCTTGACTTCCTGGATGCTCACAGRCATGCTCTTTGCATTCTTTCACTAAAAAGCAAGCCAAAAACATGCTGGCTTGCAAGGACTGTGATTTTATTGAGCATGCTTTAAAATGCATTCTCTTTTCTAGGAAACAAAAAATGGAGCTGATCCAGTTTTGACCACTGAACTGAATGGCTAGGGGAAATATTTTTGTGAGCTTTGTGAACTAAGAATATTTATATGATGGTGTATAAAAATCACACAGTGCTGTGGTGACAGGGAAATCTTTTCACTTAAATGACTTTTTTCAGAAAGTGCAGATGTGCGTTTCCCCACAAAAGCACATCGTTGCCAGTGACATCTGAGATGGAAGAAGAAACCTTATCAAATTCTTGTTTCATTCTGATAATGTTAAACACTTTTCCTTTCTATGGTGGATATATATGAAAACCCATCTACTGCATCCTATGTTTCCATCATAGCTTTGCTCCTGTTTATAAGAAGGAACAGATATATACAAAACATGCCTTGAGAGTGTACTTTCCTGCCGAGTCTGCCCTGAAAGAATTATTCACAGASCTACAGTTATGTCTCCATTTCCTAAAGCTGGGGCCCATCTTGGCCCCATTGCTAGGTCATTAAGGAAAACCATAGCAGAGATTGCTTCAGCATTATAAATTGGCAAAATTTACTGGTGTACGTCACAACACTGCAGTATTGCTAAATGCATCTATGGAGCAATGTGATATCAAACTTTTCTCATCAGTAAAGCCTTTGCTTCCTTTTGCCATGTCTAAAAAGAGCAGTGGCAAATTAAAATAGTGATATTTATTTCCTTTACACTTTCTTCTTTCCTGTAGAGGTYAAGTAAGCTAGCTACTGAATAAGATTGAATTACTTTACAATGATTCTTTGCTCTTAGGCATATTGCAGGAGAGCTGTGCTGGCAGGAAGATGGTGCTCATTTTCTGAGACYATATTTTCACCATGTTATGCAACACCAGCAGGTTTGCAAAACTCCAGCTGCATATCAGTACCAACAGTTAATATTTTCCATGCTTTTCCATTTGCATGTTGGGTCTGCTGAATTCATCATCACCTTTGCAGCAGGGTGGTGACAGGGCAGTTACAAGTCATTAGCGAGCTGTGGAAAAACAAATGGAAAACGTGTAAGCATGCTGAGACACTGACTGTGTGCTCAGCAATGGGATGGGCTAAAGCACATATTGCACATTCCAGGATGGGGAARATGAATGGGGGATGCATAGCTTGTCTCTAATTCCTCAGCCACTGAGGCTGTGGAGTTCATGCTTTGTTTAACATTTCTCTTCATTTTTTTTTTAATGTGAATAGGCTGTGAACAAACACATGCAAACACACATACATTATCTATGGTATGACTTTGCCATGTCACCATCTTCAAAACTTACTCCTCTTCAGTAAATTTGKCAGATGCCTATGAAGATTCCTTGGTTACATTCTTAATTGCATTTTTTATTAGACTAATTTGATTGCAAAGTATTGTTGCCATGTGAATACCTGGGAAAGACAGGGACCAGGAAATTGTAACTAGAATATGTCAATAAATACTGAAATCACTGTTCTTAAAATCACTGTAAGTATTATTATACTTTAATATATATATAATATTTAATTAATATAAGCATCCTATGCCCAAGTAATCCTTAATCATCATTTGATTGCAAAAAGACATATAACAGAGTTACCTGGGCATGAGAGGTTTTGGTATTGTGCGAAATACCTACTGCTGTGTTCTCTACATACTGCTATGTCTAACATCTTATCCCTCACCACAGGAAACTCACATGGCCTCATTCTTTTTTCCATATCTTTTTCTGATGTAAGAATATGAACRTATAAGGCCTCTCTTACTTGTCTTGCTGGTTTTTTTTTGGCTGCAGTGATACGAGGTACTCTTCCCACCTGTGTCATCTGTAAAAAAAACATCTTAAGTCTCACCTCCCGCTGAATAGTCTTATACTTACCCTCAGAGGGTACTGTGCAGAGTTTGCTTCAATGGACAGGAGTAGAGGATCTTATGGAATTGAGAGTGGCCTATGTCAAGAGTGTGCTGGGTTAAAGCTGCATCAAGGCTGAGACAGCAGAGAAATTCCCTAATTCCTGGAGAAGCACAAGCTATACTGGAATGTACTTCAGTTATAGCACTACTAGAAAATTTCCCATGGCAATGGCTCTTTACTCCCTGCATAGAAATTATGTGTCCATTAAAGTTATTGAGACACATCCATTTTAAGCATACCTGAATCCAGGGTGAAAAATTAAGTTTGGTCTGAGCTTGACCTGTAGCATATAAAACAATCTCCTGGTGCTTGARGTTTGACCCTGTGGATGCAAGGTGCCCACCAAAGCTTCTCTCTGCTTCTCAGATGGATAAGGAAGAGAAAATATTGTGGAAGGCTCCTGAGTTGGAATAAGGACAGGGAGAGATCACTCACCATTTACTGTCAAAAGAGCTTTGAATTGAGGAAATAAATTTATTGCCAATCAAAATCAGATTAGGGTTTTCAGAAGTATAACAAATCTTAAAAATATCTTCCCCCAACCCCCCTAATTCCCAGGCTTAGCTTTATTCYTGATTCTCTATCTCATCCCCTCCAGCAGCTCAGGGAGATGGGAATGGGAATTACAGTCAGTTCATTACATGTTGTTTCTGCCACCGCTTCCTCCTCAGGAAGAGGCATCTTTCAGTGGGGTGCCTCACACAGGAGACAGTCCTCTATGACCATCTCCAAAGTATGTCCTTCCCACAGGCTGCAGTTCTTCACAAACTGCTTCAGTGTGGATCTCTTTATRAAAAGGATGCAGTCCTGCAGACACAGACTCCTCCAGCATGGTCCCCCACAGTGTCACAAGTCCTACCAGGACCCTGCACCTTTKTGGGATTCSCACAAGGTCACAGCCTTCTTTTGGACTCCTTCATATCTGCAGGTAGGTCTCTGCTGCCCWGTRGRCCTCCAYGGGCTGCAGGGGCACAGCYGCCTCATYATGGTGTGTGCCATGGGGTGCATGAGAATCTCCASTTCTGTRCCTGAAGCACCTGCTCTCCCTCCTTCYGCACTCACTTTGGTGTCTGCAGAGTTGTTTCACATATTTTCACTCCTCTCTTCTCTGGCTGCAGATACACTTTTCCCTCTTCTTAAGTAAATTCCTACAGAGGCATTAATCACTATTTCTGATTGTGTCAGCCTTGGGCATTTGTCTTGGATCTGGTCGCCATTGCCTATGTCAGATATAGGGGAAGATTGAGTCTTCTTGGAGAAGACACTCCTATAGCGCCCCTCCCCAACCTCCAAAAGCTTGCCATGTAAATCCAATACACCTGGTAATAAGTTCTCTGGATAATAGACATGCTGTCATTGGGAATGGGTGCAGCACAACTGCGGGAACTTCTAGTGCTCTTTTTTCCACTGGCTGTGGCAAGTGTGCTTTTTTGTGAGCAAATGTGCTCCCTCAAATACCAGTACCAAAGAGCTTGGAAAAGAATTTCTGAGGAGCATTTTACCCCTCCCAAGGGCTTTTTGGTTATTGCTAGATTTATAAAACACTGTAGGCCACGGTGCACTGGGTACACAGTTATTGCCACACACATTAGTGTGAGAACCAGAAACATACAGCACTGCTACAAGGCAACCATGGGTCAGCAAGGGACAGGCATTTCTAGAGCTCAGTCAAAGCTTTGATTACCTGTCCTACTACATAAATTAAACCTTGATCTTGGAGAAGGGGTTTGCAGCTGCAGTTTATTTGAAAGTGTTTCCAGAGCTAGATACTAATCAATGATTGTGGAAAAATATCAGTAACTGTCAAGAATCTTAAATGACATGGAGAGAGAGAAAGGAAATCTGAAGGCACTTAAGTGATTAACTGACCCTTCAAAAATTATTCAGCTCAAGTTTGGATTTGGTAGCTTGTTGTTCTATTTGCACTTCTGCTCTTTATCTCTCAGATCTGACAYTTTTCACTCTCAGGAAACTGCTGCAGTTTCTGTTCTCACTAACCATGGGAGCACTGCACTATTTTGGAGATCTGGAGTGAGCTGCTGCATTAGTGCAGCATGTGTCTAGAGGTACTCTTTCAGGTCCTAGCAGGGCTGTGTGGCTGTCGTTGTGTTGGAGTCCCTGAGCTCCTTTGTGCCTCAGCACTTCTCTGGCACAGCCAGTCTCTAACTGCAGTGCTAGCTCATGGCTCCATGCCATGGCTTGGGTGTCCCCTGGGAACATTGTGCAAGCCTGCCTGAGAGACTCCAGTGTTCTCTCACATCCATGCCTTCTGCAGCAGCATGAGTAAAGTAGAATCAAGTAGCACAAACTGTTGTTTTCTTTTTTACTGAGCTGAAATTAYCCATCAGGATGTTTCCAGCCCTGCTTCCCAGATTCCTCTTCCTTGCTGCACTAATAAATTTCCACTTTCTTCTGTGTACATGTAGTTCTTCAACAGCTGTTTCTCAACAGAGTATAGATACGTGRCAGAAGTCCTCACCCTGAAATTTTCCTTGTAAAAGTGACCAGACCCATGTTAGCAGCAAGGTAGATWTTTATTTCCATCTTCTTCTGACCTTAAGTGAGACATTAATGGTTTTTTAAACATTGCTAGGTCAGCAAACTAAGATCAGCTCTCTCCAAACACTAGTATGGATCAAGTTCTTCATTCTCTCTCCTGAAACAGGGGCAGCTGCTATCCTCATTGCTACAATGAAGAACATCTGCCATCTGTTATCTGAAACCTTAGCTAACAGCTACCCTGCTGAATATTTTTATTACCTCTAAAATAACACTGATGCACCAGCTGTAGTATCGATTAAGAACCAAACTTGCAAAGAACTTGCAAAGAACCAAAGCACCTCCACGTGTGTGGGGCAYGCAAAGAATTATTCCATCTTCACAGAACAGGATAGTTAAAGTTAGATACTCAAATCTCCTTTACTTCAAGCAAATTCTTGTGCAAATACAKTAAAGTTTTTCCTAGAGAGAATTCAGAAATCTAGATTTGCTTTGTGTGAATTTTTTTTTTTCTAATCAGCATATTCTGTTGCCAATCTACCCTGGCTAGAAGACAACAATCCAACCCTCTCAGGACATCAAATTATGGCAGAAACAGGAAATCTTMATATTTTTAGTCCTTTGGAAGCAATGTTGAAATGAATGACATCTCTCTACAGCATAAGGTGAAGTGCAGAGGAGATGGCAGGCTTTGTTATCTTACGACAAGATTTGGGATGTGTTTCTGATTATTGCTAGATGAATGTGGGAAAATGAGAAAAGACATTGAGACTCAAGAATATGTGATGGAGAAAATGCTCACTTCCCTTTCTCACATTGCTGAAGAGAATGAAGGTGGGACAAAAAACGCACTTTGCATCTTGCAGGTTGAGAAGCAACTGTCTTAGACAAACCCTCTGAGCCTTCAAGAACACYATGTGAATTCTACAGGAGGTTTTCTGGAGAACAGTTGCTTTGCAAATTTAGCAGTCCCTTTTTCCACCATTCAGGCAGCAGCTTGTCCCCTCTAAYGGTGAAGGTTATGGTTACAATCAAAAGATAAAAGGTATCAGTTTCCTGCCACCTCAGTTTGAAATGCTTTACTCCTACYCAAAGTACACTCCCCACCTGATGCTGATATCAATATTTACACACCAGTTTGGACTTGAAACTCTCCAGTAATTTTTGCAGCARTCCTGCATCCTTGGTGTTTGAGTTCAGGCTTGTCACKTTGTCTGTCTTAGTCACACTAGAAYCCCCTCAAAYGGCACAGCCATGGGATATGACCCCAGGAGCTTGTGCTCTGGGTCCTCATATCTGGAGCACGGATAAGGGTTTCTTCTCTATGCACCTAGTTTCTGAGCTAAGTTCTCCAGTAAGGGCTGTAATTTCTGGTATGTGAGCTCTTGGCCTGACAGTGCTATGCTTCTTACTTGGTTCAAAGTTAATTTTTCTTACATGACTATCAGATCTTATAACYACAACCCCTACTCCTTTTGCTTTTCACCTGTGTGTGTATAAAGTATCGTTTCTAGGAGGGAATAATGCCTTTGCCATCAGAAAGAAGAATCTTTAATAACCTCTACGGTTTTATAATCTTTTCTTTAATTTCCTTTTAAATGCATCCAACCCTGTCTTGCTGCAACATATGAGGTGCTCTGCCTAAAAAGACATAAATATGTCTTAAAAAGACATAAATATGATTAGATTGCAAGGTACTTCAAAGACTTACACCAYCTCTGGCTGTAAGCTGCTTAGAATTGGTGGAACTATGTGGCAATGGGCAAAAGTTTTACCCCAAGCAGTACTTTCCCTTTGGCTGAAATTCCAGGATGCACCCAAAACTTCATAGCTAGTGTGTGCAATACAGTCATGTCAGCAGGAAAACTGGGGAAAAACTGGGGACCTTCAAATTTTTTCTGTTATGGCATGGCAGTTCTACTCCCTGCAGTTCATGCATAAAATACTGTGATGTCCAAACCTGGAAGGTTTGGAATGTAACAAACACCGTAATTGCAGTTGGACTGTGATCCTGGTGCCACAAGAAGTGAATAAGTGGGTTTTTTCCCTCCCAGGAYTTCAGYATCAGCAAAATCTACCTGACAGATATGGGAACACCTCACCTTGCCACTGCTATTGCTTCCCCAGAGATCAAGGTCACCATCACTCCTCTCTTCCCCTGGGKTAGTTGCACCAAACTGATGCAGGGCTTCACAGGGAACAACTCAGTCAGGAAAAAACTGCAAACCAAGCAAGCAATGAAAAAGACTAGAGGAAGTAGAGGCCATAAATATCCAGTGCAGCAATAGAATGTTAGTCAGCTGGCTTCAGATCCAAYCCACATCTCATTTGGTGGCTTATTTGCTCTAAACTCAGACACCATGCTCAGCACGGCCTTTTGGCCCTCCAGGAGGCACCCCACAGCTCTATTTTCCATGGTGCTACAGACCCTGGAAATTGTTCCTTCATTAAATGAAAGGAGGACAGGAGCAGGTTTTTGCTGTCTGGTGCATGACCTGCTTTCCAGTGTGTGCTGTTGTGTCATAACAGCAGCAGCAGCACTGGAACGTGGTGATGAAGGCCAAGGTGTACACATGGGAGAGGGCACACGGGTATGGTGCAGTCTTTGAAGATGCATACCTGTTTTGAAGCTGGGGTTATTGTTTGCAGGAGGAAAGATGCTAGTTCATGCTTTGGTCTTCTTTTGTGTGGTCCATAGTGACATCTAATGGCACGGCACCAGACTGCACCACGTCTGGGGAGAGCTAAGTGGGCAAAAAGCTGGGATTTGCCAAACATTTATCATTTGACAGGGCAAGGTAACATCTGTCAGGGGTGAAAGCCCATATATACTGCATTAAACTAAACACTATTTGTAGCCGCACTTTGATATATATTACCTGAATAAAGCTGGGAAATAGTCTAAAGGTAGGAAGTGGCTGCTTCTTAAAATGTAAAATATTTCACATAATATATTAGGTTAATGAACTGTCAGTAAGTCTAAACAGTATTAAAGGAGGAAATCAGGAYAATGTTCCATAAAAGGAGTCAATCCCAAATATTCTGAGTTTGATATGATGCACCACTTYCATATGCATCTCCCTCTATTAAAAAACTACAAGATTCACCAATATTTTTGTGCAAAACATACTATATTCTAATAAAATATGCTTCATAACATATTTTTAACCACTAGTGTGTTGTGACATCATTTTTTGAACTGTKCAAATTTTAGATCAGAAATCTGTTCAGTCCCTTTTAAGTACCAGTAAAGGCACCATGAATTAATGTTGCAAAAAAATAATTTCTATGTTGTGTTCAAGTGTAAGAGGCMAATATATAAAATGTCATCCCAAATAATAGAAACAATAGCAAGAAAATGTTTAACATTACCGAAGACAAGTTTTTTAGGAAAATAGCCATTTCCTTGTTTACCTTAAATTGATGGTRTTTTATTTGCAGTAATGGACATTGAATGATATTCTGTTTAAATTMGTTTCAGAATTGCCAAATTAAAAGTCTGACTGCATTTTATCTATATACTAGTAAGTGTGTGTGTTGGTGTACAAAATGCAGTCAGTAGGTTGTGTCTAGTACATTTAAAGAGTGTCAGTGCCTAAAAAAATTAGTGCACACACAGTTYTTAGGTAGGTTTTTCATCCCTAGTATGAATTCACAAATCAAAACAACGCTTACTTGCACTTTAGACATGTGAATAACTATTGGTCCTGACTTTAGGGCTGAGCAGCATATGGTGAACCCAGGGAGAAAGCAGCTTTCCTCCTGTGATCCTTTAGACTAGCAAATTCATGACAAGTATAATTTATCAAGAAAAAAGGAATTAATCTTTACCTTTAAAAAGAGGTTTCTAAAGGGCATATATATAGTTTTTTTCCAAAGGATTATTTTCTTTGTGGGTTTTACWCTAGGAAATAGAGTTTCTAGTTATMTTTTTGCCTAAAAGTCTTTATAGGGTGATATATATTATCATTATGATTACGGGGTTAAATATTTTTATGCTAATGATAGGGGTGAAACAGTACAAGAAAAATCCCTTTTGCACAATACTGAACTCAGTTGCTGAACTTATTGCTACAGGATTCTGTGGAAACTAAAGTTCACATAACTAGACAAAATAAGATCTGGAAAAACCATGAAGGATTGGTCCACTGGTGACTGTTAAATGTAGCTGGAGTACATCCATCKGCTCAGGAACTCTCAGCTGCTGATTGTTAAAGAATGGGTATATAAACAGGAGAAAGGAATACTCTCTGTGCAATTACACAAATTATTTCCCTTACCATCTAGTATTAGTTACTGTCAGAAATATATTCCTCTAGCTGCACTTTTGCTCTCTCCCCTATGGCTCTSTTAATGSCTGATTTTTCTKACATGAAAGCCCAGTAAYAGCTTTCCCTKTTTT
>CADDXX010001037.1:137233-148226 GCA_902810485.1 Alauda arvensis | reverse complement strand
TGCCAGGATTCCCGTGTTGTTATCCAGCCTTCCCCTGTGCTGGTCACCCTGCCAGGACCCATCATGACCTCCTTCCCCCAGAACACCGCCGTCGGATCCACCTCCGGCGCTGCCGTGGGCACTGAACTCAGTGTGCAGGGACAGCCCATCTCTGGTGGCTTTGGTGGATTTGGCTACGGCCTTGGCTTGGGCCGTGGATTTGGCTGCGGGCTGGGAGGCCTGGGCTGCTACGGCAGAAGGGGCGGCTCCATCTGCTGAGGGCCCTCAGCACCACCCCTGACACCACCAGCTCAGGGCTCTGCCAACAGCTCCTGCAAGAAAAGCACCTCGGCTGTTGATCACCCTGCTTACTCCTGACACTGGATCCCTTCTGTTTCATTCTCCTTTCTCTTATATTTTCTGCCTCAATAAAGTTTTCATGCAGCAAAGCCTGAGATGCCTCCTCTCCCTTTTTTCAAATGCAGTGGTCTCACATCCTCACTCCGCACACAGCGTGGGCTCAGCCAGACATTGGTGAAAGGAAAAGGGGCACAACGCTTTTCTCTAAGGAATTTGTCACCACCTGTAACCAACAAGACCTGCACAGGAAGCAGAGAAGGGGTGAGGGGAACCTTCCAAAATATTTCACAAGCCAAACACCGGCTACACCAAAGTCTTTAAAACATTAATGCTCTCCTGCTCCTGGCTCTGCCGAAGCCTCTCTCTGCCTGCACACACCTGACAAACTCTTTGCCCAGCAGGACTCTTAAGCCCTCCCAAAACTTTCCACTTCGGCAGCAGCTCTGCAGTGCAAGTCCTTCATCCCCTTCTGCTCCAGCACAGACAGCAAGGGCAGAGTTTCCAACACCGGGGACAGTTCATGATTTGATCTTCCAGCACAGCCTCCACCACCTCTTCCCTTCTGTGACCAACCTCACACTGAAAAATTCTTGCTTTTTTTTTCCCCACAGAATTCCATATGTTTCCCCTTCTGCCCAAGGCCTCTTGTCCTCCACGTGAGCACTGCTGAGAACAGCCAGCCTCCCTGTCCTTCAATCTCTGCCACCAGGGATCTGCACACACTGATGACACCCCCATGTCCAGCCTTGTCTCCTGGGACTCCCAGCTCTCTCAGCCTCTCCTCTAGCAAAGATCCTCCTTTAGAACATTCCTGGCCCTGAAATCGTCTTGATTCACCAAATCCACTTCATTTTCACACTGGGGTGGCCACGACTGCCCACAACCCCTCACATGCCATGTCACCAGTGCTAAACAGACAAGCAAGAGTCACCTCTGCCAACTTGGTCATTACACTTTTCCAGATCCTTCCCCAGACACTTGAGGTATGTCCCTGTTCCCATGATGCTACAGGGACAACGCCAGCTCCATTTCTCCTCACCCACAACCACAAAGGCTTTTTTTTGGAGAAGAAAGCAATGGTTCCACCTGACACTCACACATTTTATCCCATCTGCCCCTCAAGACACAGGGCTTGGCACCTGCCCTTGCTGAGCTCCAGCAGATCTCCAGGAACACTCAGGTTCTCTGTGTTGGCCCAAAAGGATCCAACTCCTGGCCTACAGCACTGGGGTCCTGCTGCCATCTGGGCTTTGGGGCACTGACCACAAGCCTCTGGACCCAGCCCTTCAGACCTTTCTCAGGTCACCACTCTGGGCACTGACACAACCCACACTTGCCTGGCTGTGGAGGGTCACACAATGCTCACCTCCAAGAACACTCTGCAACCTCCAAATCCTCTTTCTGACAATCAGATTTTGTCCTCAGAAGTGACCTCACACCTCAGCCCAAGCTGGCGCCCAAAATGCCCCGAATACCAAAACCTTAAAATCAAGAGGGGCACCAAGAAACACAAAGAGCACGACCAACGTGAAAGACAAAGTTTAATGTCAGAGTTTGCCACCCTGGGGAAACGTGGAGAAGGAGGGAATGAGATGAAAGGGGCAACTCCAGATGCTTGAAATATCTGCAAAGCTCAGACAGAGCTTGACAGGGCTGAGAGAGTCTGGGGCAACTCTTCACAACACACCCACAAACCATGAGGGCCACAGGATGACCTAAAGGATGACACACGACCKCTCCAAAGTTTTGGTCACATCTCCAGCCTGCCCTGACATCAACCACCAACAGCAGAATTTTGTTGCCATTATTATTTAATCATTTATTTGCAATTAAAAGAATTTAAAGCAGACACCACAGCCAGATGGACATGGCCTCAAGAGAAGGACGTGGAATCACAGAATTTACAAAGGCACGATGGAACCATGAGTGAGGAGGGAAGAGGATCACACTGTCCATTAGTAATCATTAGGTTTTACTCAGAGGAACAAAATACTGACATTTACAGAACATAAGTTATGAAACCTTATGGCTTGAATGCAGAAAAAGGGAATTGAGGTCACAGCCCCGGCAAAAAGGGATCAGGCTCTGGTTTCTTGTTTGTTGACTGGATTTCTTAACCGGGTCAGGGAATACACTTCAAATGACAGAGAATGCTGTCCTGTAAATTTGAGAAGTAAAAAATGGACCAAAACTTTGTGACAAGTTCAGCCCGACCACACTCTTGTTTTCAGGATCCTCTCTGGATCCCATTCAAGACACACGGCCATGAGCTCTCTTCCATCCCTCAGGAAACACTCCCAGCTACCAGGATCTTACCAAGTTATTGCTCAGTGACCTCCCCAGCACATCAGCAGCTCCCTCAGAATTCCTGGGTGCAACACAAGGTCTGATGGACATCCAGGGGCACAGAACAGGGGCCCAATCTTCACAAGGCACCCACAAACCCCAGCACACGAAGGCCACAAAATTACCTCACTGATGATATCCTAGATCTTCAGGGCCCTGGCTGTTTATTCACCCCCTCTCTGAAACACGTTGAACAATCACATCCACCCAAATACCAAATTATTGAAGTTGCTGCCAAGGTCAAATGGATGCAACATCAAGAGCGGGACACGAAACTGCACAATTATGGGAAGGTAAAACATTCCCCACCTCATGACACACCAGTCACAAAAGAACTGCAGCCTAAAAAATACCCCAAGGCAATGGGACAAGGCTGTCCTGCCCCACCACAACCAGAATAAAAGCCAGCCCAGAGCCTCCCTCCTTCACACACTTCTCCTGAAAACTTCTTCTCCTGCTGACAACCAGGTGAGCCTCAAACCCCCGACCCTGCTGCTTCTTCCCCTCCAGCCCCTCTCTTCCAGCACATTCACCCCCAGCCTCAGCTGCCCTCACACCTCCCCACACACCTACAACAGCCTCCACACTCCCTCACTCTCCTGACACACCTCCCCTTGCATCCCTCACCCCTGTCCTTTCTCACCCTCCTTTCTCTTCCAGGATCCTCCACACCACACCCATGGCCTGCCACAACATCTGCAATCCTTGTGGACCCACCCCGCTGGCCAACAGCTGCAACGAGCCCTGTGCCCTGCAGTGCCAGGATTCCCGTGTTGTTATCCAGCCTTCCTCTGTGCTGGTCACCCTGCCAGGACCCATCATGACCTCCTTCCCCCAGAACACCGCTGTCGGATCCACCTCTGGTGCTGCCGTGGGCACTGAACTCAGTGTGCAGGGACAGCCCATCTCTGGTGGCTTTGGTGGATTTGGTGGCTTTGGGTATGGCCTTGGCTCTGGCCGTGGATTTGGGTACGGGCTGGGAGGCCTGGGCTGCTACGGCAGAAGGGGCGGCTCCATCTGCTGAGGGCCCTCAGCATCACCCCTGACACCACCCAGCCACTCCCTGGAACACATCTCAGGCATTGAGGACGCCTCTCTGGACCAAGGCTCTCCAAGGGGCTCAGCACTTGCAGCTGCTGCTCTCAGGGCACCAAGCAAGGCAGCAGCCAAGGGGCCAGCCCGGGCTGCCTGCAAACATGGCCCATCTGCCTTTTCCTCTTCTTCCACTCCCTGCTCTGCATCACCCCTTTGGCTTTTTCCAGTCTTTTCTTCTCCAAATCCCTTTTCCCAAGCCAGAGATCTTTGGTCACCTCCAGTGGGCTGCTCCCCTCTGGGGCAGGAAGGCCTTGATGCTCCAGCCAGACCTACTGCGAGCAAAGGATCTGTGTCCATGGTTGTTCTATCGAACCTCAGACCAGCTCCATTTTATTTAAATCTCCTGCTTTTTACTTATTTTTGCCTCAATAAAGTTTCACTGCATCATAGCCCCAGATGACTCCTTTTTCCTTCTTCTCCCCAGACTGTTCCAACCTCTCTTGGCCTGGTCCATCAGTTCCAGCAGGCCTTGGGTTTGGTGTTCATCCCCTTTCCAGTCTGGCCAAGCCACTCATCCCAACAGAGACATGACTCTCCAAGATGCCAAGACTTATTCAGGGATATAGTTTAGCCCAAAGAGCTAAATTTCAAATTTAAATTAATTTAATTTTTATAAATGCTATAAAATTTTATACATTTATAACATTTATAAAATTTATATTTAAATATAAAAACAATCAGTGTAACTTTTCCTTCCAGCACATGGCACAAGCCCTTCCCTTGCCCAAATCACTCTTGGGCACAGCTCTGCTGATCCACACGGGGCTTGGATGGAATCTCCTGCCAGAGAGACTGTCAGAACAGTCTTGGCCAACCTCCTTCCCCAACACCACCCACAATCCATGGGAAGACATTAAAAGAAATGCTGGAGGCAGGGGGGAACTGGAGAATGCAGAAAGGAAGTGGGAAAAAAGTGTTATTCCTTTCCATGGGTTCAGCACTGACTTCAGTGTCCCCATCCCATAACCTGTAAGGCACTGACCAAACAGGCTCTGGTCCCTTTTTCACAGGGACTGATGCCTCAAGTTTTATCTTTCATGTTTTTCAGATTCTGTGCTGCCTTGGTGTGTAGGTCTGAGCCTCACATTCAGTGTCAGTTCTCCTCACAGGGTAGGAAGACAAAACAAATCCCTCTCCAGCTTCAGACCAAGGGCAATTACAAGAACAACCAAGAACAAAAGTTACAATTTTCAGGCCCAAAAAAGCACAAACAACAAAGAGCTGAGGGGAGAGAACAAGGAGGATGGGACTTCATAACCTGAAGCTGTAATTGGACAATTAACCCCAAAATACAAATGGACTAAAACTTATAAAAGTGTGAGACCTCGTGACCCATTTTGTGACCATTTTGGGTCCATCTTGGGTGTAGCCCTATCCAGGCACTTCCCCTGCCCAACGTGCGTCCTTTAAGGCCTTTTAATTAATCCCTACTTGTCGGGATGTAAAATCCCTCCAGACCCAATCCACACAGGCCCAGGAGTCCTCAGAGATGTGAGGACTGCATCAGAACCTTCCAAGAAACAAAAGCACACAAATCCACGCAGACATGAGGTGGAAATGCAAGTTTAGTTTTCAATAAGTAGAGGATTTTTTTTAGGTGCCTTAGCAAATAAGAGACTGAAATAGTGAGAAAAGGGCCCAAAGCCTGGTTTAAAGTTCAGCAGCTTYACCTTTTGCAAAGATGTTCTAGACATAACCAAAATAATGCAGCCTTGCTAAACATTCCTAGATAGAATAGACAGAGCTAAATGGGTAGAATTTTGTATTAATTTATGATTAGTTTCACACATCTGTCTTAGGATAGGTTTAGCACTGTTGCAGAAAATTCGTGTTTTAGCCTGATTGGCCAAAAACAGAATAAAATGCACTTCTTAGAGAATGCACTCAGGAAAMACAMCAATGCCACTGTTGTTGTTGCTGCTGTGACTGATAAAACACTCAGAGAACACAGATTAAGGGTGCTGTGCTTCTGCTTGGGGCTGAGAGACTCCTGTGTTAGAGGCTTTCTGCACAATGGCACAGATTGTGACACTGATGCCTTCCTGAGACTGAGCCACTCCACTGATAAGAACGATAAGCCACTGATAAGGCAACGATAAATCAGTGATAAGCCCATGATAAAATGCCACTAAGCTTTCTTAAACCTTTGTTGTCCACATAAATAATTCCAAATTGATTCTAATTTGATTCATGTTTCRTCCATGCAGTGAGTTGATGATCTTGGAGGTCTTTCCCAACCATAATCACTCTGTGATATGATTTTAGTTAGCAGAGTGAACCTTGCCTATATCAATTTTACAAATCAAACTTTCCTATATAAATTTTATAAATATAACTTTCTATTGATAAAACATAATAAAACGTAATTTATGTTAAACCAGCTCTTATTGGCACCTTGGACAGCGAGGCTTTAATCAACCCAAACAATTAATTTCACAACACTTCACTGTGGAGGTCAAAGTGCTGCTCACATTTTCCATCTCCTGTGGAATCACCCCTGATTTTCCACTTTATATTTATAATTATAAATTATATTTTAAAATTATTTTTAAAATATTATTTATTTATAATGATAATTAACTATTATTATAACTTATTTATAAAATATAAATTATAAATTATAATAATAATCTCCCTGCCCTCAAAACCACCTGCAATTGATAAATCCATCCACAGACCCCCGCAAGGAGATGGAGAAGGAAAAATAACACCCTGAAGATTAAAAAAAAACCACCAAAACCCTCCTGATTTAAGTAAATCCATAAGGCCCCACCAGAATAAATCAGAATAAATGCCAAAACCAAACCCCCCAGCAAAGGCCTTCTGGGGGAGAAAGGCTGCCAAAAAACAGTTGAGAAAGCACCTGGTTAGAAAACTCCACCTAAAGAAATTATTAAGATTGAGCAATGGGGGCACAAAAATAGAGGGGAAATGGAAAAAAAATATTGTTAAAAACCAATTTTAACAAAAAGCAGGGGGGGGAACGGCAAAGAAACACAGAACATGAATTGTGAGAAAGGGTGAAGGACAATGATCCAAAGGAAAAATGCTGCTGAAGGTGTTGGTAACAAGAACAAATGCCAAAATTTTCCTCAGTAAATCGTCTGGGTGCCACAGACCCCTCTGCTCTGCACCAATTCCCTGTCACTTTTCACCTTCCACAGGGTCCTTGGGCCACCACTTTTGGGAGTTGTCACCTGCCCTCCCTGTCCCCACCCTTCCACTGATGGAAGGTTTGGGGCAATCCAGAGCACTCAGGTTATGGAATTCCAGAATGGTTTGGGTGGGAAGGGACCTTCAATTCCAACATTCTGTCATGGGCAGGGGCACCTTCCACCATCCCAGGTTGCTCCAAGCCCCATCCAAGCTGGCCTTGGACATTTCCAGGGATGGGACAGCCACAGCTTCTCTGGGAATTCCATTCCAACCCCTCACCAACCTCACAGCAAGGAATTCCTTCCCTAAATCCCAAATTCTCTCTGTTAATTTAAAGCCATTCCCCTTGTCCCGTCCCTCCAGGTTCTTTCCCAAACATTTCAGGCAAATCAGACTTTGCATGGGAAACAAAGGAAACAAATCCAAGGCCACATCCCTTCCCTCCAGGATCCCATTGTCAGCACCCCCTTACTCCTGGGGGGCTGCATCCAACCCCAGGGAGGGAGCCCAACTCCCTCCAGCCTGGAAAAGCCTCGGCAGTGATTTTGGCTCCACCTAAACCAAATCCCACAGCCATGGAATTCACCTTTCTGGAGAAAAGCTGCCTGGACAAAGGGATTGGGATCATTGGGGCATGGAACCAGGTGGACTGTAGGGTCCTTCCCAGCCCAAACCATTCCATAAGGATTCACCTCAACAGGGGAACTCTTTAAAGGGAATTATCCRGGTTTCTTCCTGGGCCTCCATTGACCTGTGCCTTCCTCTCCTCCCAGCTTTTGTGATTCCCTGGGAAGATTGCCCAAGAACCAGGAGAGGACTCACATCCAGGCTCTCCAGGGCTGAAATGATATTTTCCACTCCCAAAATCCGGAGTTACTCAAGAGAGGACTTTGTGAATTCCTGCGGCTCCCGTTCCCAGGTGGGACAACATTTCCCAATTCCCCAGCCAGACACAGACACCTTTTGGAGAAGGCAAGCAAATTTACAGGAATTTAGAAACTCTTCGGGGTTGTGTGAACATCAGGAGAGCCAGAAAAGCAAATTCACACAACACAGAAAAAAATCAACCCAAAAAAATGCTCTCCAGTCCTGAATGAGCCTTGTTCTCCAACTTCATTCCTTAAAGCTGGATTTGCAACAGGCCGGGGGGAAAAGGAGAGGGAGCAACGTGTTAAAGGACGTTTATCAGCACTCAAAGATTTGGGCTGTGGAGACGCAGTGGAATAAATGGGATTGGATTTTATTCCCAGTGTGTTCAGCAAACAAGAATCATGGAATGGTTGGGGTTGGGAGAGACCTTCAAGATCMCCCATTTCCATCCTTTCCCTGATGGAAAAGTGGATTTAATTTTTTCCAATCCTCTTTTTCTTTAATTGTTGGGGGTTTTCAGAGTTGTTCGGAGCCTTTATATAACTTAAAAGTATTAAAAGACAACAGYCTCACGTTTCCATGGTGACGGAGACAGCGGGAATTCACGGGCTTGAGTTGTTGGCACCTCGTGCTTAATCAAGTGTTGAAAAGTCAGAGAAATTTGCTTGGAGCTTCCCTGAAAAGCTCCAGGTAGAACAAAGAGAGGCCGTGTCCAGGAATACAATCATGGAATGGCTTGAGGTTGGATCAAAGCCACATCACACCCCTCAGGGACATCCCAATTCCCCCTTGGGAGTGTCCAAAACCAGGTTGGACAGGGCTTGGAGGAACCCGTGGTAGTGGGAGTTGTCCCTGCCCATGGCAGGGGGTTGGAACTGGGTGAAATTCCCTTCCAACCCAAACCATTCCACGATTTGGTGATGGAATGGTCKTTCTCTGATCAGGATGCTTAGAGAAAGGGACAAAAGCTGCTCTTTTATTCTGTATAAATTAGGTTAAATTGAAAAAAAAAAATCTTCCAAAAAAACCACCAACCAGAACAAAACTAAATGTTTCCAAAACTAAATCAAAGAGCAACAGGAGAGGGAGAAAAAGCCCAAGAAAACACCAAAATCTTACTGACTCACCCTTTCCCAGCCTCCATCCCGCTCCACGCACGTCCCAAAGGAGCTCAGAGGAGAAAACCTGTCGGGTTTTGGGTCCTTCTGCGCCCCAAAAATAAAAAAAAAACCACGGTTGGACGTGAGGAAGCTCTCGCAGCCGTGGAATAAAAGAACATGCGAGCAGCAGCCGGAGCCCCGGGCACGGCGGAGCCGCCGATCCTGCTGAGACAGCCGGCCAAATTCCTGGAAAAACTGCAAGTCAGGGATTGTGCTGGGGCTGGAAAGGGAATAAAAGGGTTTTGTGGTTGGTTTCGCGCCGTGACCGAACTTGTCCCCTCCTGAATTCCCCGAGTTTTGGCCACGGGGGTGAATGAAAGCCGCTCCGCAGGTCTCGCTGTGTCCTCGACTCAGCTGTCACCGCGGACAGCTGTCCTTCATCCTCCCAAAAATATTTCGGGCGTCGTCCTGGGGGTGTTTGGGGTTTTGGGGTGTGTTGATGGACACCGCAGTGAGGAAAGGTCTGATGGAGCAGCGGGAAGAGGGATCGAGGGAAAAGTTTGGAGTTTGGAAAGTTTGGAATTTCGGCGTTGGGGGTCCGGTCTGGGCAGCGCTCGGGGACCCCAAAGGGGTTGGAGCCTCCCAGTTTGGGGTCTCCATCCCCATCCCAAAGACTCGAGGGAGGGAATGGAAGCGTGGATGTGGATGGGAGGCAGGGCGGGGGTGGGGACACGGTGGGACATTGCGGGGTCCCACAGGGTACACAGGGGTATTTTGGGGTGGTGTGGGACACGTGGGGAGAGGGGGAAGAAGTGCCACAGACCCCGGTGGGGCTCAGGGGCCACACGGTGCCACCGTGGGGTGAAGGTCCCGGGGGACCTGCGGGTCCCGGGGTGCTGGGGGGATCCCCATGTGTGAGTTTGGCGGGGGTGCCCACACAACACGCACAGAGCAGCCCCCACGCGTGTTTCTGCCCCCTCTCCACTTTTGTGCGCCTCGGGAAATACGGCATTACCGTATTTACAAATTAGCATGCGCGCCGCGGGTACCGTAAATTTTTTTGCCCCAAATGCGCGTTACGCCGGTACCGTAATTCCCAGTGCGCATGCGCAGTACCGCTGCCGTTATTTCAAATGCGCATGTGCAAAATAAATACCGGCTTTTATGTGCGCATCGCGCCGGTACCGTAATTTCACCGCGCGCATGCGTACTGAAAGTAACGCGTTCTAAATGGGCATCACACGGCTACCGTAATTCCAGATGCRCACGCGCATCACAACTACAGTAATTCTGGATGCGCATCACACAATTACGGTACTTCGAGAYGCGCATGCGCACCTTTAGTACCGTAATGTCCAACGTGCATCATGCAATTACTGTTTCCAAGAGCGCATGCGCAGATCAAGCGTGGCCGTTCCAAATGAGCCTCATGCAAGTACCGTATTTACAAATGCTCATGCGCGMTTCAACTACCGTAGATCTAAAATCGCGCCGCACCTAGATACCGTAATTCCAAATGCGCATGCGCACCACTAGGACCATAATTCTAAATGCGCATCTAAACCGAGCTACCGTAATTACAAATAGGCATCACATCTAAAATGCCGTAATTTCAAAGGCACCGTACTTCCCAATACGCATGCGCAGCATAACTCCCGTTTCTAAACGCACATGCGCGCCACAACTACCGTAATTCCAACAGCGCACGCCAGAAGTACGCTGTTTCCAAGCACGCATGCGCAAGAGTACCGTATTTCTCAATGGGTCTCACAGGTACCGTAATCACAAATGCGCTTGCGCGCCACAGCTACCGTAATCCAAAGTGCGCATCACAACACAGCTACCGTATTTCCTAATGCGCACCTAAGATAACTACCGTAATTCCGAGTGCGCATCAGAACGTAACTACCGTAATTCCAAATGCGCACCACAAAACCGCCGTGCTTCCAAGCGCGCACGCGCGCCGCAGGACGACCGTAATCACCCGTGTAGCGCCGCATCCCCGCCGTTACCGTAATTCCCAGCGCGCACGCGCACAACCCTCCACGCCTCCCCCAACCTCTCTACCGTATTTCCCAGAAGGCACG
>CADDXX010001037.1:116117-131773 GCA_902810485.1 Alauda arvensis | reverse complement strand
TTTTTTTTTTGGTTTCCATCTCCTGAAAGGATCACGTGGTGCTGTTCCAATGGGAGGCACCTSAAATTCTTCATCCCTCGCTCTTCCCTTGACCTTCACAGATCCAGGRATTGGGTTTATTTCCTTCCTGCTGCTCCTGCCCTTTACACATTCCCACATCCAGCTCCACCATCCTGACTTTTAGGGAATAAACCCACCAATCCCAGTTTTTTTAGGGAGCTAAAAGCATCAGTCTGACTTTTGAGAAGCTGGATATCCCTATCTCCGCATTCCCAAGAGGAAAATAGATCTTATTTCCCTTTTTTTTTTTTATTCAAATCTTTCCCAAAAATAAATGGGAAGGAGTGGGAAGAGGAAGTGGAGTGACCCTGTGGTGTCATTCCAAGACCAGGAACCGCCGTTCCCACAGGGAAAAACGTGGAAATTTCTGATTGTTGAGGAAAGTCTCGTAAAACTTGGAGTAAACGAGGCCTGAAATGGACTCTGAGAGGGAGAAGGTTTTGTTTGTTGGATTTTCCTGACAGTGGGATCCTGGGAGGTTTTGTTCCCAGCTGGAGGTTTGGGATTCTGGGTTGGAGCAGAGCTTTTGGAATGGTTTGRGTGGGAAGGGACCTTCAGGACCCCCCATGGACAGGGGCACCTTCCAAGATCCCAGGTTGCTCCAAGCCCTGTCCAAACCTGGCCTTGGACATTTCCAGGGATCCAGGGGCAGCCACAGCTTCTCTGGGAATTCCATCCCAGCCTCTCACYACCCTCTCAGGGCAGAATTCCTTCCCAATATCCCRTCTAWYYCTGCCCTCTGGCAGTGGGAAGCCATTCCCTGTGTCCTGTCCCTCCATCCCTTCTCCCAAATCCCGCTCCAGCTCTCCTGGAGCTCCTTCAGGCTCTGGAAACGTCTCCAAAATTTCCTTCCCATCTCCAGGTGAACACCCCCAACCCTCTTCCCATTTTCCTGGGATTTCACCTCCTGGGTCATGCTGTCCCTTTACTCTTCACCACCAAAAAGCACGGGAAAATCCCTGGATTCAGGCACAGCTCCTTCCTCGTGGTATTTTCCCTACGGAAAACCCACACACCTGATCCGTTGGTGCTAGGGCCGGAATTCCAGCAGATTCTGCCCACCACTTCCCGAGGTGCTGACATTTCCCTGTCTGCCTCGTTGCTTTTTTATTGATCTTCCCTCTCTCCATGCTGGAATGGGAATGACTTCCAACGAGTCTGTGCATTTGGGAAAGCCATTGGAAAACGTTACTTTGGGAAGTGCCGCCATGGAATTACGGGTTTTTTATTGATCTTCCTCACCYGGCTGGGAGAGGTCATGGAAAAGCMTGGAAAAGTGCAATTATGGGATTGAAAGGGGGTGGTTTTCTTTCTGGAATGGGGGGGGTGGGCAACGAGGTGCCTTGGAATGACGTGGGAGTTTTGGTTGCTTTGGAATTCCGACCCGCCCCTCGGCCCRGWTCTCTCAAATCATGGAATCWTGGAATGGTTTGGGTTGGATGAGGGTGTAAAGGTCACCCAATCCCACCCCCTTGGCATGGGAAGGGATAATAATTCCCACTATCCCAGGTTGCTCCARCCTGGCCTTGGACACTTCCAGGGATCCAGGGGCAGCCACARATTCTCTGGGAATTCCATCCCAGGGCCTCACCRCGCTCCCAGAGAGGRATTTCTTCCCAATATCCCWCMTAACCCWGTCCTCTTGCCTCCATTCCTCGTKATCCTGTCATTCCATGCCTTTTCCCAAAAMCCTTCCACAGCTTTTTCTGGCATCTCTTTGGACTCTAAATCCTTTTAAAGGCTCCAAATGAAGCTGTCCCTGGATTCCGAGTTCCAGGTGGGCTCGGAAAGGAAAATGCTGCTCCTTGAAGAGCCCGGTTTCCTTCTTTTCCATATTCCATTATTTTTGATCTTTTTGGAGTCTGTTTTTAAATTCCTCACGTTCAGGGATGCCCCCCAAGCTGCCCTGAGCATGGACACAAGGATTTGGTGGATCTGTGGGTGCATCCCCAATTTTATTGGGAGTTAGGCTGCCTSTTAGGGGTTTTTTGGATCCATTTTTGCACCTGGACCTGGAATTCTGGATGCTTCCTAAGGTTCTTTGCTCCTATTAATCCAAAGGGTGCATCCCTGGATCCATGTCCTCTCAAAAACAGGGAAAGGAGGAATCCCATGGAGCCCTTTCCCAGTTGGGCTGCTTGGGAAAAAAAAAAAGAATAACAGAAAAAAAATCCTCTGCAATGTAATTGGGAATATTTGGGAATAATTAGGAAAAKGGGAAGAAAAAAAATTAGGAAAAGGAGGAAAAATTCCTTTTGGAAGAAGAGGGATTGAGGGATTCGTGCTCATGGATCTCTGACCACTTTAGCGGGATCTGGGTGAGGTGGAAAGGGATTTTCTTCCACTTCTCAGGAAAAGCAGTGGGATTTGGGTCGGAGGTTGTTGGCTGAGGCTGCTGGACTCGGAATCRTCCATGGGGGCAGGAATTCCTCCTAATCATGGAGTCATGGAATGGGTTGGGAGGGGTTGGACTAAAAACCATCTCATTCCAGCTCCTGCCAGGTTGCTCCAACCCCTGTCCAGCCTGGCCTTGGACACTTCCAGGGATGGGGCAGCCACGGAATTCTCTGGGAATTCCATTCCAACCCCTCACCACCCTCCCTGTCATGAATTCCTGCCTTAAATCCAGTCTGAATGGATCAGGAATCCTGCTGGGATGTTGGAGRKCTTGGGTTGCWRATTCCTGTGGGGATGGTGCCAGGACGGGAGCGGCTTCCCTTGGGATTGGTGTGTCCCTAATTAAGTGTGTCTGGATTAAATGGAGCAGCYGGGCAACAAAAACACGGAAAAGCCTCTTTATTTCTCCATTAATTCCACATTAAATTGATTCTTATTGCAACCTCTGCTTCTCCCACAGAGCAGGGACTGTTCCCTTCCCTATCCCCACCTTCCCTGCCATTTCCAGGAGATGCCATTGGATCTGTCAGAGCTGCCAGGAAGGAGAAAATTCCAAACAAATCCATCCCTTTAGGAGCTATTGGCTTTCCCCCCTTCTTCTCCTGCCTCTCTGACATCTCCTGAATGTCACCTTGAGGGACCCATTTTGGAGTGTGGCTCTTCCATGCTGGGGATTTCCTGTTTGGAATTGCCTAAAAATCAAAAATCCCACAGCGATCCAGAGTTCACATTTTCTATCTGGGAATTTTCTGTTTTAACAGGAAGTTCTTGAGTTGTTTTGTTTTTTAATTGAGGAAACTCCTGTGCCCAGAACTCTCCAAACCCCAATAAATCAGCCTGGAATAATTCCTGTTCCGTCACACTCCAGCTCACCTGAACAATTCCCCCTTTCTTCCTCGGCTGGGAGAGGCACGGAARGGGATTTTTATCAGGATGGGAGTGGCAATAAGATCAAAGAATGGATTGGGTTGAAAAGGCACCTTAAAAATAATTCCCAACCCCCTTCCATGGGCAGGAACACCTTCCACTACCCCAGGTTGCTCCAAGCCCCATCCAAGCTGGCCTTGGACACTTCCAGGGATGGAGCAGCCACAGAATTTTCTGGGAATTCCATTCCAGCCCCTCACCACCCTCACTGTAATGCTGGGAGCACAGAACAAGGCTGGGAAACATTTTTGGGGGAAAACCCATGGGAATAACACAGGGAGGAAAACAGGTCTGAATTTATCATCTCCGGAATCCCCCAAAGTGGTTTGTGTTTTTTTTTGGGAAGCTCCAAACAGGAAATGAACGCAAACCCTTGGGAAAAGCCAAGCTGGGTGTGCAGGAGGAGCAGGTTTGGCAGCAGATCCCGATGCTTTTCCACACAGGAAAATCCCAACCCAGACTTTTTAAGCCACAGGTGGGGTTCCCTTCATTCCATGTGTTCTTCCTCAGGCATTGCCTCAGCCTTATCAGCTCATTAAGTGCCTTATCAGCTGATTAAGTGCCTTATCAGAGGGGTCTCTGGAATTCTGGCCATCCTTTGGGCACTAGGGATCATGGAAAAATCGGGATACTCCTGGCATGTGCAAATATCTTCACTTAAGGCTTTTAATTATGGGAAAAGTGGCTTTTTGGGGGTGATAATTTTGTGGGAATACCTGGATCAGGGGAGTGACATTCCCACTGTGCCAAGGAATCTCAATTCCCAGGTTTTGGGCCCTTCATGACAAGGACATTGAGAGGCTGGAGCGTGTCCAGGGATGGGAATGGATTTGGAGAAAAGCCTGGAACACCAGGAGCAGCTGGGGGAGGGTCTAATCCTGRAGAAAAGGAGGATTTTTAGGGATAAATAGGCTGAGCTTAGGAGTTGTCCCTCCTTGTGTCAAATCCCACTACAAATCCAGGAATTCCGATTCCATTCTTYGTTCCCTTTCCCCTCCAGTGGAACATGGAAAACTCCTAAATTTGGAAAACTGAGAGCCTGGGGCAGCGTAGTGGATATTTTAGTGCCATGAACAGTTTTCCTGCGGTTGGTTTTGTTCCGGAGAACCTGGAAAAGGGAATTTCAGAGGGCACAAACCTCCCTGGGGAAGCGATTAAAGGTTCTCGGTGACTCACGGATCTCCCTCCACCCACATTCCCTGATCCAAGCCTCTCGCTGCTCTCTTCCTGATTCATGTCAGACTTTCCTGGGTGGCAGAAATCATTTCACCTTCAGGAATGCTCTGAGGAGATCTTGGAGCTTCTCCCAGTGCTTAAAGAGGCTCCAGGAGAGTGTGAAAGGGACTTGGGATAAGGGATGGAGGGACAGGACACAGGGAATGGCTTCCCACTGGTTGGATGGAATACTGGGAAGGAATTTGAGGGGCTGGAATGGAATTCCCAGAGAAGCTGTGGCTGCCCCATCCCTGGAAGTGTCCAAGGCCAGCTTGGATGGGGCTTGGAGCAACCTGGGATAGTGGAATGTGGTTGGAACTGAATGGGCTTTGATCCRATCCCTTCCAACCCATTCCACGACTTTGTGAACTTAAGTGGAAGAACTTAAAGCTCCGTGGAATTTTGACTCAGGCAGGATTTAGAGCGGGAATGGAAAGGCACAAATGTCCAAGGGGTCTACAAAAACCTGGGAAACTCTGTCAAAAAACTGGGATTGGGAAAGGAAAGATGAGAGGGGAACAAGGAATAAATTATTTGGGTGAAAAGTAGAATTGTGGAATTGTTTAGGTTGGAAAGGAGCTTTGAGGTTGAGCCCCGGCACTTCCAAGGCCACCACGCCCACRTCCCCAAGTGCCACATCCACAAGGATTTTGGATCCCTCCTGGGCAGCCTTTTYCAGGAGGAATTCTCCCAAAAACATCCCACCTAAACCTCTCCTGATGCCACCTGAGGCCACTCGCTCTTGTCCCGTCCTTCATTCCCTTGGGAGAAAATCCCGACCCTCACCCGGCTCCGACCTCGGAGCAGAAACGTGGAGGGGGGGGTGAAAAAAAAAAAAAAACCAACCCAAATAACTGTGGAATTAATCCAAAGGGACAGAAACTGGGGAGAAGAAAACTGGATGTGAAGGAGGCCGAGGATGCTCCGGGCTACGCGTGGAAGTTGCGTGCAGGGAGAGGGACGTGGAGGCTCTTTGATTTGATCAGGAATGAAGGGCAGGGAAAAACAGGGAAGTTTGGAATGGTTGTGAGGGAAACGTTGGCTCTTCAGTTTTCCAAGTGGCAGCTGAGTTTGTGGAGAATGGGAAAATATTTCCGGCCAAACTTAAATCCTAGGGAATAAAGGCAGAATTGGTGGGGTTTTTTTTTTTTTTTAGGAACTGTTGTTCCTGGAAAGTCGTGGAATTAGGGAAGCCTTTGAGGTATTTGGGGTAGGAAGGGCAGGAATAAAGGAGGTTATGGATTTGCCTGAAATTGTGGGAATTAGAGTGGATCAGACAGGCTTTTTTAAGGAAGGGTCTTGTTTGGAGTTTCTGGAGTAGTGGGTAATATTTTCTGCAGTCAGATAAATGTGTAAAAATCCMTTTTCTAATCAGGAAAATTTACAGCAGGAATTGCTGGAGCAGGAACAGGAGAAACCTTGGGGCAAGGGTCAAATCACCAAAAAAAACCATTCTGTGATTTGAAGATCTTGTACCTCGGGCTTCGACTCCTTCATAGAACCGAGAATTCCAAGGAAAAGCTTGGGATTGGGAGARGTTCTGTCGTTCATCCCAAACATCTCAGGGACCAGGGAACAGGCAGGATATGACCTCATAGAAATGGTCTGAGAACAGATTTTTTGGTATCCTTATCCATGAATGAACCTTTGTGTTTTTGACAAAATTTGCCTGGAAATACTTTTTATATCCCATCTTTTCCCTGCGAGATTCCAAAGGAATGGCAGAAGGAGAGATGGGAGTGGGAGGGCAGAAGAATGGAGAAATTCCAAGTGGAACTTGGGCACGAGGAGATCATTTGGGAAGACGCTGATGGGGCACTGGAGCCAGCTGGGAATTGGGATCTGCTCCCAGGGAACAAGGGACAGGATGAGAGGAAACTCAARCCGTGTCAGGGCGRGGTTTAGGCTGGATTTTGGGAAAATTCCTCCTGGAAAGGGCTTGGCACAGAGAGACTCGGGAATATTTTTGTCTGGGAACGATAACAGGGAATCCATTTGAGGCAGGGATCCTTTTGATGCAGGAGATCAGAAGAAGTCCAATTACAAATCCAAGGAATGACAAAGGGTGTGGGATCTCTCCTTGTCTTCTGAATCAGAGGGAGAAGCTCCAGTCCAACCCTTTAATCCACCAAAACATGTTTCCAAGGAATGCCTTTTTTTCCCCCTATTCCTCAACTTCCAACCTGTTCCGTGTGCTGCACTTAATCCTTTCCCAGTTTTAGGTTYGCTTCCCCTTGACAAATTTCCTTTTATCCCTTAAAAAGGCCTTAAACTGCTCCAAAGGGCAAAAATATTCGGAGCAGATTCGGGGATTTTTTTTTCCCACATCTGACTCAGGAACTTTTTCTGTCAGCTGCAGGAGGAGGGAGAATAATTGAAAATATTCAACCCTTCACGAGCAACGCTCCAAGATTCCATTTCTAATGCAGCCGGAATAAGATTTGGGGTTTTGGAGCTCTCTGGGTATTGATTTGTTGCTTCAATTTGTTCCCTGTGCAAGGAGGGAGGAGAAGGTTTTATAAAAAGCTTTCTGAGCACACCCAGCGATGGCTGGACCATCACGGAGTTGCTTTGGCTGTTCATGGTTAATTTGATTTCTATTTAAAGCCAGCASGGATTTATTTTGTCGCATTTCAAAGGAGAAAAAAGGGAGGAGTGGGCGGATCTCATYGGGGACCCTGATTTAGGAGATGTCTCCTCCTTCCCCACCTCAAATCGGAGCTTTTTTATCCTAAATTTCTGCCTCACCCTCGCCTGGGTGCAAGCGGCATTTGTCAGCCGGAGGGAGAGTAAATCATGAACGTGCTAAAAAAAAAACAACCCCAAAACCCAAAACAAACCCCGAATCTTGAGGTTTAAGGAATTTTCCTGCTCTCCTCATCCTCTTGCCTCGTTTTTAGCTGCACTTTTCAACTGTAACTTCCAGGAGCACGGGTCACTGGCTCTGAGATTGGCAGATGAGATTCCCTCCGGCTCCGGCGTCGCTCCGAGGAATCCGTGCCCGGGCGAGCGGAATGGAGCTGGGTGGGCATGGCTGGGTGAAGGATGTCTGGCAATTCCTGTTCCTCCCTGGAAATTTGCTGCCCAGGCAGTTGGAAGAGGTGTTTTTTATTTGGGTTGGATTTTGAGGTCGGACCCCTTGGGATCTGTCTCTGTGGGCTTGGAAGGCCGGCTCATCCAGGAGTCTTTGCCTCGGTTTCTGAGCAGGGATTCTGGGTGGTTCTTGATGAGYTCCTTCTCAAATGTTTGGGTTTAAAGGGTTTCAGTTGGAAAGGCCTTGAGAGGTGGGTCTGATTTTCCTTCCCCTCAAAACATTGGATGGGAGAGGCGGAAATGCCCAGCCTGGAGAAGGGAAGGCTCCAGGGAGACCTCAGAGYTCCTTCCAGTGCCTAAAGGGGCTCCAGGAGAGCTGGAGAGGGACTTGGGACAAGGGATGGAGGGACACGACACAGGGAATGGCTTCCCCCTGGGAAAGGGGAGATTTYGCTGGGCTATCGGGAAGGAATTCCTCCCTGTGAGGGTGGTGAAGGGTTGGAATGGAATTCCCAGAGAAGCTGTGGCTGCCCCATCCCTGGAAGTGTCCAAGGCCAGCTTGGATGGGGCTTGGAGCAACCTGGGATAGTTGGACATTGTCCAAGGCAGGGAGTTGGAACTGGATGGTCTTGAAGGTCCTCTCTGACCCAAACCATCCCAGGATTTTGTCCTGCTGGTGCCCCTTTGGAAGGAGGGATCTGCTGGATAACGAGATCAGCTCCCTCTCCTGACACCTCGGACCTGGTGGCCATTGCRTGGCCGAGCTCCAGCTGGCCTTGGACCTTCTCCACGGACACTCAGCGTGCTTGGAGAACATCCCAAAGCCGTCCAGACTTTTGGAAAAACAACTTTTTTGGAGGGTTTGGGAAATGTTCCTCACTGGGAAGTCGCTGGGATGAGTCGTCTCCATGCCAGACAGGCCCAGCAGGCTCCAACAACCTCTCATCCATGCCCAAACAACCCCTGCCATCCCCCCAAAACGTTGGGATGAGATCGCTTATCCCTGGAGGCTGGCAGCCGGCGGATCCTCCGAGCGTCTGGGTGGGATGATTTCCCTAATTTCCCTGCCACTCCAGGGATTTAATCAGCCAGCAAATTGCAGGCCTGGCTGATTCCCGCCTTATCTCCCGGCCTTGCTGCTCGGCTTCAAGGGCTCGGCTTTGTCGTTTCGGGATGAGCTCCCAAACTTCCTTCAGCGGGATGAAAGGCTTTGGGCACACAGGACCTGCTGGTTGGAGCGGCTCCTCCGGGAGAGCAAACCTTGTTTAACCACAGGGAAGCATTCTGGGTTCTTTGGATCTTTCCWGGCGAGGAGCCTATCCATGGAAAGCCCCCTTCCACGATTCAGCCTCGAAACCCTCGGGAATGGCGTTAAATCCGCCAAATTCCCCCGTGGCCCGTAAAAATTCCATGACGTAGCATCCCTTTAACCTGGTTACCTGCTTTTCCCGTGCTCTTTCAAAGGGATCCCTGCGTTTCCTCTGCCCTATTTTCCCTCGGCAGCTCCGTCGCGAGGGTGACACGGATAAGAAAGGGAATTTTTTCCTGCTCTCCCACGGGGCCAGGAGCCTGATTTGCTCACGGGAAGGCATCGCTGGGATAATCAAACCTTTCAGCTGCTTTGTTCCAGGCACCTGTTATTGGGAAAGGAGGCTGCTGTGAACTCTCACAAAGGGCTGGGAAGGCTGGAATTTCAGAGGGAAGCAGGTTCAGGGGGAAGGCTTGGTCACCTCAGCCTTTCGGAGAGGGTGTGGGAGTTGGGATTTGGGTCATTTGTTCTTCCTGCGTAATGAAAGCAGATCCTAATTGCTACGGGTTCTTGTCATTACGCCAAAATTGACAGGTAGACAATTCCTGGATGATGCTGTCATTCCAAAAATGACAACACAAAAAAAAAAAGAATTGTTTTCCCGAGGATAACTCCCCTGTTTTTTTCAGCTCCAGAGCTTCCAAGATGTGGGTGATGGGTGGGCTGGATGAAACTCTTCCCATTCCGTGGTGGTTTCTCTCCTGTTTTGTTCTCCAGAGTGGTGGAGTTTGTCCTCCTGGTCCAAGAAACCTCTGGAAATGGCTCTCTAGGATGTGGTGGGATTTTGGGAGTTGTCCCCTGCAGGACTCAACAATCCTTGTGGAATAGCTCAGGTTGTTCCATGATTTTGATTCCTTGTCTTTGAGAATCTTTCCGTGATTTTCACCCTTTGTTTTGGTGTGCTGGGAGTTGGAAAAACCTGGGAAAATGAGGAAGGAATAATTTTTACTCTTAAAATCAAATTATTTGCCTTAAAGCAGGGAATAATTCTATTTTGGATGGAGTGTGGGTGATGGAAATGGGCTCTTTGCTGCAGAGTAGCCCCAGCACTGTCAGAATTCCAACAAATGTGTTATTTTAAGGATCCTCTTCATGAGCACCCAAGACCACCCTGGCTTCTATTCCAAAATATCCTTCCTTGGGAGAGCTGAGCTTAAACCTCCCCAAACTGGTTTAAAACTCTGCTTTGAGCCCTCAAGACTGGRGGAAAATCCTTATTTAAATACTCCCTATGCAAAGTGGAGCTCCTGACTCGACTGGTGCCGCAGGTATTCCCTTGTTTTGCAGCCTGATTATCCCACAGCAGTTTCTCCTACGTTTTGGGCTCCCTGTCTGCGGCTCCAACCACAAATCCCAAAGTTTTGAGTCAGCTCCTCGTCCCAGCTGCCTCCGGAGCGCTTCTCTCCCACACGCRCCCCGCTCCTCTTCCCTTGGCTTTCCCCACTTGCCAGCCCAGCAGTCATTCCCTGCTCTGGTGGTGGAAAAAATAGGGATTAATCATCCTGACAGCTCCGTGATGACTTCCAGGGCACCTGATTTGAACAGGATGAGACGAAATCTTATTTATCGTGTCTGCCTTCGCCAGTCCCCTGCTCTTCCTCCTTTCCTTTGCTGTTTGTGTAAAACAGACTTGGATCTGTTGGAACAAATCCAGGGGATGCTGGASAGAGGCTGGGAGAGCTGGGAATGTCCAGCTTGGAGAAGAAAAGGTTCCAAGGTCTCCAGTGCCTGAAGGGGCTCCAGGAGAGCTGTAGAGGGAATTTGGACAAGGGATGGAGGGRCAGGGCACAGGGAATGGCTTCCCACTGCCAGAAGGCAGGGATGGATGGGATTTTGGGAAGGAATTTCTGGCTGTGAGGGTGGTGAGGCCTAGAATAGAATTCCAGGAGAATCTGTGGCCACCCCATCCCTAGGAGTGTCTGAGCAGCAACCTGGGATAGTGGAAAGTGTCCCTGCGCATGGCAGGGGGTGATCCTGAGGGTCCCTTCCCACCCAAACCATTCCATGGTATTTATTTCTGGAGGTAGTTGGCTCAGCCATGCTCCAGCAAGACAGTAAAATTCCCAACCAATTATTCCATTTCCTTCTACTCCTCATCATTCCTGGGGTCTGTCTCCCTGAAGACCTCATCCTGCCTTACTTTTTGAGGGGATTTTGGAAGGGGTTTTTTCTTCTCCTCATCTTTCCCCTTCCAAGGCCTTCAACCAGAGCATTCTGCTCACTSCTTGGTTCTTCTCCTGCCTGTGGAATACCAGGATTTTCCCGGCTATCCCAGACTTTTTAACAGGCCTGGAAAGGTCTGAAAAATTTATTGAGAAGCCTTGTGGGATTTGCTGGAAAAAAATCTTCCCCCTCCTGCCTTTGTTTCTCACGTTTTCCTTCTGCTCCATTTCTCCTCGCTTGCTTTTTTCACACCTTCCGCATCCTCCTTCACGGCTCCGGCAGAAACTCCTTCATCCCCGCGAGGAGAGACTCGGAATTCTGTCGRGAAAGCTGCAGAAGCACAAAAATATCCCATTCTGGCTGCTTTTCACGGAGCTCCTGGAGTCCGGTGGAGCTGCAGGGATGTGTGAGCTTCCATCCACAGGTGTTTCACGGAGCTGCTCCTCATTTTTCTCTCTGCCAGGACCTCTGTCCTCTTCCCTTGGGATCAACCTTTGAGTTTTCTCCTGTTCCGATTGTTTTTTTGGTCATTCCCTGTTGGAATTGTCTCGTATCAGGTGCCTGAATATCCCTCTTAGAATGATTGAATTGTTGAGGTTGGGGAAGATTTCCATGCTCAAGGACTCCAACCATTCCTTCAGCACCGCCAAGGCCACCCCCGGCCACGTCCCCAAGCGCCACATCCACAGGGATGTTAAATCCCTCCAGGAATGGGGGCTCCACCTCTGAGCCAGGATTGGGCAGCCTGAATATTCCCARTAATCCAACCTAAACCTCCCCTGGCACGGCTTGAGGCCGTTTCCTCTCATCCTCCTTCCCTGGGAGCAGATCCCAGCCCCCCACCTGGCTCCAACATCCCGTCAGCATCTTCCCAACTGTTTTCCTCGTGCCCAAGCTCTGCCGTTCCCTTGGAATTTCTCCAACTCTCGAGCTCCTGCTACAGTCACACTTTTTTGTCTTTTCTTTTTTTTTTTTCCCCCCCATTCTCCTGTCCTCCCACTCCCATCGCTCCCGCTGCCATTCCTTCAGTATCTCGCAGGGAAAAGATGTTTTCATACTCAGGGATCTCGTGGAGCCTTTGATGCTTGGATATGCAAATTTATTTGCATCTCCTTTGTGCCACCGGTACCTTGCTGCGCCTTTCAGGTGCTGGATTGTTGATCCAGCCCCGCTGTATCCTGGTGGGAATTAACCCTCATGCTGGGAGACTGCTGGTAGCTGTTAATCCATGGGAAAAATAAAATTTAAAAAAAAGCCTGCATTAATTCCTGGCAATTTTAGCATGGAGGTTTGTGGCCGCTGTGACTCGTGAACAAGAGGCTGGAGGGAAAATTTGGGGTGTGGGATTCGGGAAAAACGWGGGGAAAACGGGAGTTGTGCCAAGGATATCCCGTGATCTTCCTTCTGCTGGAGCAAAACAGGTCCTGGTGGTGTCAGATTGAGAGGAAATGATAAAATCTTCCGTCGGTCTTGGGTGGGAATCCTCAGGAAGAACCTGGGAGTTTTGTGGGTGGTTTGAGGTGTTGTCCCTGCTGGATGAGGAGCCTTCAAAGCGGGAATTGGAGGGCTCTGTCTCAGCTGCAATTCACGSAATCATGGAATGGTTTGGGTTGGAAGGGACCTTAAAGAKCCCATTACRAATCTTTGCCGAGTATCCATTTCCCCGGCTTTTGGGAAAGTGATTCTGTCCATGGATATCTATCCCTTTTTCCTCGAGGGAGAACACAATCCTCCCGTGGAGGAACTTAAAATCTGAGAGGTGTTTTGAGGAAATGACAAGGTCGGAGTGGCCGGGTCATTCAGCTGCTTGTATCCAAGTTTTATTATGGGTAAGGCACGTTCCTTTCCAATGGTGATGGGAATGCAATCCATGCCGTGCAGCCAATGGGCTGGCTGGGAAGCCAAAATAAACAGCATGGAGTAGGAGGAGGAATTTTGATGTGGCCGGGAACAAAATCCAGTGTAGGTTGGTGTGGAGTTGATTCCAGCCTCAAATGGGAGGAATTTAACCCGGAATTCTTGCGCGGAATCYGACGATGAATTTGCTTCTGGAGCGTTGATGGGCAGTGTCCTGTCCTGCCCTGATTGGGATCAGGGGTTGGGATTGCTCCGTGATGTATTTTTGGAGTCTGTGGGAAAGGGTTGGGTGAGGAAGGTGAGGAAGGGTCTGGTGTGGAAGGTGAGGAATGATCTGATGTAGAAGGTTGTGAATGATCATTCTGGAAGGCCGGGAATTGTCCAGTGTGGAAGATGAGGAGCAGTTCATTGTGGAAGGTGAGGAATGATCTAATGAGGAAGGTGAGGAAGGATCCAGTGAGGAAGGTGAGGAGTGCTCTGGTGTGGAAGGACTGTGTGGGAGGTGAGGAAGGACTCCTGTGTAGAAGATGAGGGAAAGGTCTGGTGTGGAAAATGAGGGACAATCCCACATGGAAGGTGAGGAAAGGTCTGGTTTGAAAGGGGAAAGAGTCTGGTGCGTGAGGTGAGGAGGGGTTCAGTGAGGAAGGTGAGGAAGGGTTCAGTGGGGAAGAGGAGGAACAATCCTGTGTGGAAAGTGAGGACAGCTCCGGTGTGGAAGGTGAGGAACAATCCCATGTGGGAGGTAGGGACAGATCCCATGTGGAAGGTGGGGACAGATTGATTCCATGTTGAAGGTGAGGAATGGTGCAGCGTGGAAGGTGAGGAGGATCCTGCTGTAGAAGACAACCCAAAGAACCCTTTGGGGTGGGCTGGAAGTGCCTCGTGCCCGTGATCCCACAATCTCCTGCTGTTCCGTGGCCCCCACAAGCCGCGTGCGGTGCCCGTTCCCTGCCAGCCCCGAGCCAGACCTCCCCCAGTGCAGCTACAGCAGGGTTTAAACTCAGAACCGAATCCCGGTTTTATCCATCCCTGTTTAATCCCAGCAATTAAACCCCGCTAACGAAGGAATCGCTCGTTCCGTCCCTCGTGATTGCAGAGGGACGTTCCTGGCGCAGCCTCTTTAACGAGCGCCTTCCAACGCGGCTTCTGCAGCACTGAAAGGAGGAGGAAGGGAAAAAAAAAATAAAAAAATAAAATAAAATATGCATATTTCAAGGAGACAGATTGCTGCCTTCATCTGGCTCCCTGATTAGATGCCAGGGCGGCACCGTGCGACAGGAATTCCATTCTTTTCCTTCTCCGCCTTTCCCCTCCCRTGTTTCTTTTCCCTCTTTTATTGCAATATTGTTGCGCTGGGTGATTTTCGATTCTCTGGAAAGATTCACTGCTGGGGGCAGGCCCCTCTTTGCTGCCTGAACTTGTGAAAACCTTCAAGCCCCACCCCCAGGCCCAAAGGTGACCTGCAGAGCTCTGCAGGATTTTTTGGGAAGCAGGAAAGCAGCGGTGAAAGCACCATCAGCTCCTGGGGAAAAGGCAAATTTAAAAAGCACAACTTGGGCTTGTTTTGCCCGTGCTGCTCTTGATGGAAATCTGAATTTTCAATGTAGTTTTCAAAGGTTTCCAAGCAACCGCGTGTGGTTGGCTTTGGCACCGTCCCAGCATCCTCTCTCTTCCTTTGGGATGGCGCCAGCCAGGAAGCTTCCTGCTGGTTTGCAGTGGTGGGAGACGGCCATCGATGCCCCCTGCCCTGGGAACCCGCTGGCTGCTGCTGCCAGGCCGTGGAGCTGGGGCAGAATTTCCCTGGAGTTGCAGATCCCGAGGGTTTGGGACTTTCTGCTTGGGCAGAATCCCCCTGACCTTGAAAATTATGAGAAGTGGGATTGCACTGTTGTCCGCTCATGGAGAGCTGGTCTCCTGTTCCGGGGTGTTCAGCATTGGAGGGATGAGGAGATGCTGGAGCAAGTCCAGAGGTGGACATGGAGTTGCTCCCTCTGCTCTGGAGCCAGGCTGGGAGAGCTGGGAATTTCCAGCCTGGAGAAAGGAAGGCTCCAGGGAGATCTCAGTGCCTGAAGGGGCTCCAGGAAAGCTGGAAAGGGAATTTGGACAAGGGCCTGGAGTCACAGGACTCAGGGAATGGCTTTAAACTGGAATAGGGTAGGGTTAGATGGGATATTGGGAGGAAATTCTTCCTTGTGAGGGTGGTGAGGCCATAGAATGGAATTCCCAGAGAATCTGTGGCTGCCCCTGGATCCCTGGAAGTGCCCAAGGCCGAGGTTGGACAGGGCTTGGAGCAACCTGGGATAGTGGAAGGTGTGCCCATGGCAGGGAGAAGGACTGAGATGAGCTTTAAGATCCATTTCAACCCAAACCATTCCACGATTCCCGTAACAAAATCGGATTTGGCCGAGGTCCACCGTGGCCTTTAATGCTCTAAAAATCATTTGCTCTGCCACAACCTTTTCTCTGATGCTCTGATTTTTTTTCCCCCCCTGTTTGCTGCACACRCAGGGAAYAAAATCCAATCCCATTTATTCCACTGCATGTCCACAGCCCAAATCTTTGAGTGCTGATGTTTTAATCCCRTCCTTTAACACGTTGCTMCCTCTCCTTTTCCCCMYGGCCTGYTGCAAATCCAGCTTTAAGGAATGAAGCTGGAGAACAAGGCTCGTTCAGGACTGGAGAGCATTTTTTTKGG
>CADDXX010001037.1:97097-116112 GCA_902810485.1 Alauda arvensis | reverse complement strand
TTTTTTCTGTGTTGTGTGAATTTGCTTTCCTGGCTCTCCTGATGTTCACAYAACCCTGAAGAGTTTCTAAATCCCKATAAATTTGCTTGCCTTCTCCAAAAGGTGTCCATGTCCAGCTGGGAAATTGGGAAATGTTGTTGTTGTYCCACCTGGGAGCGGGAGCYGCAGGAATTCACAAAGGTCACAAAGTCCTCTCTTGAGTAACTCTGGATTTTGGGAGTGGAAAATATAATTTCAGCCCTGGAGAGCCTGGATGTGAGTCCTCTCCTGGTTCTTGGGCAATCTTCCCAGGGAATCACAAAAGCTGGGAGGAGAGGAAGGCACAGGTCAATGGAGGCCCAGGAAGAAACCTGGATAATTCCCTTTAAAGAGTTCCCCTGTTGAGGTGAATCCTTATGGAATGGTTTGGGCTGGGAAGGACCCTAAAGTCCACCTGGTTCCATCCCCCAATGATCCCAATCCCTTTGTCCAGGCAGCTTTTCTCCAGAAAGGTGAATTCCATGGCCGTGGGATTTGGTTTAGGCAGAGCCTAAATCACTGCAGGGGCTTTTCCAGGCTGGAGGGAGTTGGGCTCCCTCCCTGGGGTTGGATGCAGCCCCCCAGGAGTTAAGGGGATGCCGACAATGGGATCCTGGAGGGAAGGGATGTGGCCTTGGATTTGATTCCTTTGTTTCCCATGGGAAGTTTGATTTGCCTGAAATGTTTGGGAAAGAGCCTGGAGGGACGGGACAAGGGGAATGGTTTGAACTGACAGAGGGAATTTGGGATATAGGGAAGGAATGCCTCCCTGTGAGGTTGGTGAGGGGTTGGAATGGAATTCCCAGAGAAGCTGTGGCTGCCCCATCCCTGGAAGTGTCCAAGGCCAGCTTGGATGGGGCTTGGAGCAACCTGGGATAGTGGAGTGAGGTTGGAACTGGATGACCTCCAACCCAAAGCATTCCATGACTCCATTTTAAATCGTAACAGCAGCGTTTTTCTGAGGGCTCCTGTTGAACTTGGTACCTTTTTGAGGGAATTTAATTTAATTCTAATTTGATTTTAATTTATAGGAATTTTAATTAGGGGAGGGAGTAGAATCCAGGTGACCTCTCCTGTTGAGGAATAACGATGCCAAACTTCCTCTTGGCCAAAAACATYSCTGCTGTTCTTGCTGAGCAYGGAATTATTTTGGTTGGAAAAGACCCCCAAGGTCATAAATCCCAACTATTCAAGGCACAGAGCCGTCCTTTCAGCTGGGAAGGTCAGCACAGGTTTTCGGGTGATATTTGAGGTGAGCAAACAAACAGAGATCGGGTCGGAAAMCCAGGACAAGAATCCTGCTCTGGGATTGCCGGAGCTTTTCCTGAACCTCCAGGATTCCARGTGGCCCCGAGAGGAAGGAGCTGTTGTGGTGTGGTGCTTTAATGGATTACTCTGAGATCATGAAAATCACTCTGCAGCAGCTTTAATCATCCTGGAGATGATTTAATCATCCTGAAAGTCTGGCGGGGAGCGGGCTCCTGATGGATCGGGAATTTCTCTCCGTGCCCGGTGGATTTTTGCACGCGCAGGCCTTGATGAGTCGTGGTGCTTCGTTAGCTCCGGAGCAGCTAATGAGCAACCAGTGTGGCAGGCTTGGAGCAAGTCATGGAATTGTGGAATGGTGGAATCATGGATTCATGGATTCATGGCTTCATGGAATGGTTTGGGTTGGGAGGGATATTGAGGATTGTCCATCCCATCCCTCTGCAGAGAGCAGGGAAATCTTCCASTATCCCAGGTTGCTCCAAGTCCAATCCAACCTGACCCTGCACACTCCCAGGGATGAGACAGCCATAGAATTCTCTGGGAATTCCATTCCAACCCCTCACCACCCTCACAGTGTGGAATTCTTTCCCAATATCCCATGCAAACCCACTCCCTGTCCATTTAAAGCCCCTTTGTTCTGGCATTCCCAACCCTTAGGTCCGGAAGCCGCATCTGCGTTTTCCAGGGATGGAAACAACTTCCCCCAGCCTCCTTTTGCTGAGGTGCAGGACCAAACCAAAACTTTAATTTTATTAAAGGGAATTAGCAGAGTAAAGCCCTAATTAAGAAGGGTTTAACAATAATCTCTCAGAATGAGCAAAGCCGTGGTATCCTGCCTGTGGACTGGGCCGTGCTCCGCTCCCTGGGTTTGGTTTTTTTTTTGGGAATGTTTTGTAATATGGCTTTTGTAACACAGTTCTGTGGCTCTTTCTGACTAAGAATTTATTTRCAAATCCCTCCCTCCCAAGGGAATGACTGGGAAAAGGGGTGCTGGAGCATGGTGGAGTCAGCATCCATGGCCTTTTTAATTTAACACATCCTAAATATTCCATTTTGACTCCTTCCAGTCACCTTTTTTTTTTTTCTAGTGCAGGTGAAGCAAATCGTGTTTTTCCCAACTAAAATTCCCACTTTTGCCCGGAATAACTCTGGGAAGCAGTCAGAGAACTTTAAAAAGCACTGTGACAAGATACTGTTGTAAAAGGAACGGGCTCCTGGCGGGAAATCCATGGATGTCAACTTTAACATTTTCTCTGTTCTTCCCACGCTTTTCCCGGAATCCTCCAGGCGAGTGGGTTTTCCTGCCCTGTCAGCCTGTAGGGATGAATATTCCTTTTATTACTCCTCCTTTCTCTCCCTGTGATGTTTGAGCCAYGGGGTGATGTCACAGGAGCTGAAATACGGCCGGGGAACAAATAAATGTTGTGAGGAYGGGGACAGAGGTGGGTGTTTTCCCGGGAAGGCTCAAAGGACTGGAAAAATGCCAGCACCCTCCCTTCCTGGCATTCAGGCTGCTCTTGTGGGGTTGGGAATTTTGGGAGAGCTCAACCTCTTGTGAGGTTGGGAATTTTGGGAGAGCTTAGCCTCTTGTGGGGTTGGGAATTCCAGGAAAGCTCAGTTTCTTGTGGGGTTGGGAATTCAGGAGGAGCTCGTCCTCTTGTGGGCTTGGGAATTCTGGAGGGGCTCAACCTCTTGTGAGGTTGGGAATTCCAGGAGAGCTCTGACCTCTGTTTTCTCTCGGATGAGCCCCCCCAGCTCCCTCAGATGCTCCTTGGAAATCCCTTCCCAGCCCAGGGAARGAAGTCAGGAAGTGCCTCAGCCTTTCCCTCATCCTTTGTCCCCTTTCCCTGTCCATCCCACAAAGGATGGAGATTCCCCTCTGCCCTATTCTCCATGGATCCATGGGAACATCTTCCATTGCCTTTTAGCTGCAAGAACCCAGATTAATTCCAGTTGGGATTTTTTCCCATTTTCTCCCTGACCAACTTTCTGCCACCCTTGTCCTGAGTTCCTGCCCTCCTTCTAGAGGCCACAAGCTCCCTGTTTTCCATGAATTCCAAGCTGGAAAGCCCTTTCCAGGAGGAATATTCCCTAAAATCCAAMCCTAAACCCTGGCACAGCTTGAGGCTGTTTCTTCTCATCCTGTCCCTTGTTTCCTGGGACCAGATCCCAACCCCCCACCTGGATTCACCCTGGAACCCTTTGGATTCAGTTTTTTCTCCAGGATGAGCCTCTCCTGGTTCTCCAGACCCTTCCCAACTCCATTCCCATCTCTGGGCACGCCCCATCCCTCCAGGTTGCTCTTCCAACATGATTGACACATTCCCAATCAGCATCCAATTCTTATTTTCTCGCCCAGAATTCCAGTCCAGCATTTTGGACGGAATTTTCTGACAAGCAGGAAGCACTAATCCCTGAGATCTCCATGGACACGTTGTCCCAGGAATGGGAAAGAGACAAAAAAAATTYCCTTTTCCAGAAGGACAAACATGAATCACTTTGTGTTCCTCTGTGAGTAATCCTGCAAATCCGTGCAGGAATTCTGCCACATCCCACCCCATCCGTGCTTCCACGGAGTGGCATCTCCCAGCTGGGTGAAGCCGGAGTTGAAGATAAAATTTAGAACAAGTGACAAAAAGTCCTCGTGGGCTTTCTAAAAATACGGCGCCCTCTTGTCCTTGGCATCGCAGTTTTCCCGAGGAGCCAACGGGAACACTTTTCCCTGAGGAAAAAAASCGGGATTTGTTCACCCTCGAGCTGTCGCGGCTCCCGTGAGCTGCTGGCTCAGGAAGAGCCCTTGGGAATTTGCTTTGTGGTCCCAAATGTGAAGAGGATGAGGCGGCTTTTTGAGGGTTTGGTGGCATCTTCTAGGTCTGTTCCAACCCGGAATTGTTCTGAGGATGATGGGCAGGACACAGGGAATGGTTTCAGACCTTCAGGGATGGGAAGTTGGGAAGGAATTCCACCCTGTGAGGCCCTGGAACGGAATTCCCAGAGAAGCTGTGGCTGCCCCATCCCTGGAAATGTCCAAGGCCAGGTTGGACGGGGCTTGGAGCAACCTGGGATAGTGGAAGGTGTCCCTGGGGGTGGAATTCCATGATCTTGAAGGTCCCTTCTAACCCAAACCATTCCATGATTTTATTGTGGCTCCGTGCTTTCATTGTCTCCAAGTTGTAAAAGCAAAACTTCTCTGTATTTGTGGAAACCTTTTCATCCCTGGTGGCTCCTGGTGGCAAAATTTGGAATTTTGTGGAGTGACTCCGGGTAAAACTTGGATCTTAGCACTGGGAAGCATCACCCACATCCCCTTCTCCCAGCCCGTTTCCATCAGAATTCAGCCTTGGAAAAATCATTATTTAAATGATAAAGCCAAAATCTGCCCTTGGGAAGAGATTTTTCCAGGCTTTCTTTGTCCCGAGGTCAATCCTTCAACTTGCAAAGTTGGAAGGAGGAAGGAATCCTCCAGAAAAACTGGGAGACCTCTCGGATGGATTAGGTCTCATCCCTGGTTTTGCTAAACCCTGCTGTAGTGCAGACTGGGTTTAGTCCCTTGGTTTTAAGGACTAAAGCCCATTTTTGGGTATTTACTGGGTGCTATTTCTGTGGTGGTAGCAGAAAGGGATGGGATGGGATGGGATAGAACAGATTCCCTAACTTAATGATCCACAAATCCCAGATTCTGGGTGACAGATCTCATGGGACGTCAAAATCTGGCCTGGGATTTTCCTGACTCCATGAATTTCGTAAATTTGCTCCAGGTTTTGTCGTTCTCCACCAGTTACAGTGTCCCCATGTGACACAACAATTATCCATGTAACACAGTAATTCCTAGGGTCAGGATCTGGTTGATCTCATAGGTTCCTTCCAGCTCAGGCTATTCCATGATTCCCTGATTCCCTGCCACATCCATTATCCCTGTTCCCAGTTATTTACTCTGATACCAATCTGGGTGCAGCAATCAGCCTGGAAATTCCTGGAATCACRGAATCAGGATTGGAAAAGCCCTCTGAGGCCACAGAGCCCARCCATTAACCCAGCACTGCCAAGCCCACACCAAACCTCATCCCTGCATCTGAGCTGTCATGGAGCAGGGATTTTTTTGGGTGGCATCACCTTCCAACCTTCATTCCCTGGCCTAAAAAAGGTGGAAAAGCTGCTGAGGGATCAAAGGATGTGGAGGTTTCGCTGGGAGAGCAGGTTTTGGGTCTTATTCCATTATTTTGGTGAGACTTTTGGGTAAATTTGCATTGGTTGGATTTTTGAGCCATTTAAAAGCCAATATTTGTCCCAAATCCTTGTTTTTTCCCAAAAATGAGCTTTGGACATGGATTCATTTCCAAGGCCACACAAAATTCCTTGGAACCCTTTTTTTTTTTAACCAGCGTCACAATGGTGGCACCTCAGGGTGTTACAGGCTCAGCTGGGAATCCCCRGGAAGGAAAACACAAGGAATTTGGAGTCGCCAGCCCGATTCTGGCGGAGTTGGGTGAACTCAGCGTGGTGGTGCTTTAATTCCCCCCTCTCTGTGTTTCAACAAAGGTCTGSATTAGCTCCTCTCCTGATAAAGAGGTGGTGCCGTAACTTTATCCCTGATGTTCCCAAGATCCCTCTCTCCCTTTATCCATCTGGTGCTTCCCAGCTGCTGGACAAATGAGCCCATCCCGGCCTCCTCAGATGATCAATGTGGTGATGATTAGCAGTGATCAGGGAGGGAGGAGACAAAAGGCCCTCCTGAATATTTGATTCCTCATCCTCTCAGCATTTCAGTTGTTCCAGGTGAAAGGTGAAACAGGGAACGGGAAAAAAAAAAATTTAAAAAGCAGGAATTTGGGCTGAGGGTCTGCGGAAAAGTCAAAATTTGCGGCTCTGRGCTCAAAACTCATCCCGGGTCTCGGCTGGAGAGATGAAAGTTTGGAGTTGTGAAGCTCTCCGGGATTGCCTCACCCCCTTGGAATGGCTCATCCCGGGATGTGGCGGGCGGAACAAGGCGGGCATTGAGGGAGTGGGTGCTCGGCCAGATGTTTCCAGGGAGTTCCACAATAGTCCTTTCATTTCCTGGGGCCGAACTCCCACCGGAATCTGGGGCGAGGAGGGAGGACCGTGGTGGCTGATGGAGCTGCTCCTCATGGGAGGGAAAATCCCGGGGTGAAAGAGGCATCTCTGAACTGTTGGGAGTTCTGTGGAAGAGAGAATTCGTATCCTCAGTCTGTTGGATTCCCTAAAAAAAGGGAAATCTAGTCCCAAATTCCTTTATCTTTGGGGGGAAATGTTCTGTGGGTTGGATTTCTGAGGCTCTCCAATAGTGACGTTTTTCCAAGGTGTTTGTTTTGTTCCAAATCTGGTCTCGGATTTTCCTAACTCCATGAATTTCCTAAATTTGCCCCGGGTTTTGTCATTATTGTTACAGTGTCCCATGGGACACAACAATTCCCATGTAACACCACAATTCCTGGTTGATCTTGAAGGTCTTTTCCAAACCAAACCATTCCATGGTTCCTTCCAACGTTCCTCCCAAATTCCTTCCTTGAAGGCCCCTCTGGRAGTTGTTCCAGATGCTTTGAAGCTCAAATCCTTTTCGGTCATTCATCTGTGGAGAAAGGGGTGGAAGGTCCACAAATAATTTGGAGAGCTCATGGAATGTCCATCCTTGGAGATGTCCAGAATCCAACCGGACACAATCCTGATCCATCCGCTCTGGATGGGCCTTCCATRAGCAGGGAGGTTGGATTAGGTGATCTCTAGAGGTGCCTGCAAGCCTCGAGTGTTCTCTCATTCCATGAAAAAAAGCTTTTTTAGGATGCAGGACTCAGTTTTTGGGGCTGTGGGAGCTTTTCCAACTCCTCCTGCCCTGGCAGGAGCTCTCCCGTTGTGGTTTTTTTTTTTTGGGAAGTTCCCGGTGCCTCCTATGTGGATCCACTGAGAGGAATCCTCTGGAGCTGATTTTTCCATGGAGGATTGAGGTTGAATTGTGTTTTTGAGCTGAAATGGAGATAGATTCCAGAGAATCATGTTTGTACTGGAGATGTTCACACCTTAAACAACCTGGACGAGGAAAAATTGCCTTTTTCTTAGGGAATTATTAGGAATTTTTCTGGATACAGGATGGTAACAACTGTGGGAAGGCTGGAGCTGCTCCAATTATGGRAAAGTTGGGTGATTTGGGAGTGGGATGTTTGTGGATTCAGGAGGATGATGGTTCAGTGAATCCATAGGGACTCAAAACTTCCCAGGCTGGGGATTGGGAATGTCACAGGAGTGAGCAGGAGATGATTTTGGAACAAAGGGAGAGGACCCTGGCATGGTTTTCCCAGAAGCTGCTCCATCCCTGGAAGTGTTCAAGGCCAGGTGGGACAGGGCTGGGATAGTGGAAAATTCCCCTGCTCGTGGAATTGGAAGCTTTGAAGGCCCCATCCAACCCAAAACATTCCCAAATCCTATAAAACAGCTCTGCTGCTGCCACAGCCAGAAAAGTGCGGMGCCGTCTCCCATCTTCACCAGTGAACAACTGAATTCCACGATTTGGATGTGTCAGAACCCTTCAGCTGGTGCTCGAATTGCTGCCTTGCAATTCCTTGATTTTATTTCTTGTTCCCATTTCTGTGGAGAAGGATTGGAGAGGCCCACGTGGATCCTCGAGTTGATGGTTTCCGGAATAAATCGAGCCAGAGGTGACCCTGAGAGAGGCTTGGACTGGGAAAATATTTGGTTCAYGTTGGATGTTGGGAGGGAATTTTCCCCCCGTGTGGTGAGGGGCTGGGATGGAATTCCCAGAGAAGCTGTGGCTGCCCCTGGAACTGTGCAAAGCCAGGGCTTGGAGCAACCTGGGATAGTGGGAAGTGTGGGAAAAATGGCAGGAGGTGGAACTGGATGATCCCGTGGATCCAAACCGTTCTGGGATTCTGGGTTTTCTCCCACCATTCCTTACAGGAATGTCATCAACAGGAGAAGCAGCACCTGATTTTTTACAGGAGCAGAGGTGTGGGTGCAAAATTCCCCTTTTGAAATTGGATTTCAATTGGAAATGGAATTTTATTTCACTCTCCAGGAACTACTTTGTGACTTCCCAGGGTGAGATGAGGAGCTCTCCCAGCTAATATCCAATAATGTCCAATAAAATGGGAAGCTGTCAAGGTTAAAGGAAATAATTGTCATTAAAAGCCACCCTTAAGAATGAAGCTGGCTCTAAAATAAGAAAATTTATGCTGCTTTCAGATATCGAACGGCCAGAACAGAGTTCAAGGCTCTGCTCGCTGGTTTCTTCCACATTTTTCATCAACACTTCAGGAAGAGAATTCAAAATGATTGCTTAATCATTTTATCCCTGCCTAATTATTCCATAAATAAATTAGAAACTGACAAAAAAAAAAAAATCCAAACTGCCTGACAAAAAAAAAAAATCTAAATTAGAGTCTTTCAGTGCTTTGACAGTCTCACATCAACTTCTTTTTTCCCCTCCATTTTGAGACCTTCTAATTTTCTTTTCTGAGAGATTTGAATCCGTGCTCAGYGCTCAGGGAATGGATTGTCCTAAATTTCCACACGTCCCAGAGGCAGGTGGGGAAAGAGGAAGCTTTTTATCCCATGCAGAGGATGAAGGACCCAGCCCTTGGTTTTCCCTCCGGCTCCCAAAATTCCAGCACTTCAGGAATGTTTGGGGTAATTTGAAGTTCACAATAAACTCGTGCTTGATTATTTGAGTTTTCCCCTCAAATCCCAACCCCGTTTCCTGTTAATTCCAAGCAGCTCCCTTGCCAGTCACAGTGAGCACAGGAATTGTTTATGAATTTAACAGGGAAATAAACAGCAATTTATCCATCAGAGAATTACGGATATGGATGATAAAGCACAGGGGAAACTTTGGGATACTGATGTGAGGAGCTTGAAAAATAATGATTTAGACCCAAATATGTGATTTTTTTTGGAGTGGGATTTCAGGCTCACAAAACAAACCCCAAGCAGGATTTGAAAGTTTCAAAACCTCAGTGTGGAGCAGGAATCTGAAGGACTTTTTTTTTTTATTTGCGTCACCTGATACCGGYGCCTCCTGAAATTATCTCGGAATTTCGATACATCCTCGGTTTTGAAGATAAAATTCTTATTTTTGGAACCTGAGGGCACTTCTGGAGCACGTGATGGCGCCTCTGATGAGTTTGTTGATCAAAAAGTCGCAGCGTCGCAGAAGGGAAAAAAGTGCAGAGGATTTGARGGAATAGCAAAACATCAAAGCGGTCACTACGGGAGAGGGGGATGGATCATTGGGAGAGCTGGGATCGATTTCTGGCAGTGGAGAGATCGTGTCAAAAATGCCTAAAATTCAGATGGGGATTGGCTGTTTTTTGAGAGCCAACCCCGGTGCTTTTGTGTGTTGTGAAAAGTGATTTATTTGGGGGCTGTTTTCGGGGGGGAAAAGAATCAGAAGTTGCTCGGGAGCAGTGGCTGGGGTTGTGTCACGTCACGTTTGGAATTAGTGTGGAGCTATGGAATGGTTTGGTGGGAAGGGACCTTCAAGATCATCCCATCCCAATCCCCCGACGTGGACTGGGACACTTTCCACCATCCCAGGTTGCTCCATCCTGGTGTTGGACACTTCCCGGGATCCAGGGGCAGCCACAGCTTCTCTGGGAATTCCATCCCAACCCCTCACCATCCTCACAGGGGGGGGAATTCCTTCCCAATATCCCACCTATCCCTTCCCTCTGGCAGTGGGAAGCCATCCCACTGTGTCCTGTCCCTCTATCCCTTGTCCAGATTCCCTCTCCAGCTCTCCTGGAGCCTCTTTAGGCACTGGAAGAGGCTCTGAGGTTTCTGTAGATCCTTCCTTTCTCCAGGCTGGACATTCCCAGCTCTTCCAGGCCGTCTCCAGTGAGTGACTCAGCCTTATCTCATTCAGCAGCTTAATTGGAGGTGATTTGCTTCTAAAAGGGCAAAAAAACTATCCCTGAAAAACCCATCTGAGTATTTTCCTGACGCGTGCTCAGCTCCGAGTGGGAACACGACTCCCACAATAAAATAATCGGCTCAGAGGCGGCCGATGTTGTGAGCTCCTAATGAAATGCGTCCYGGAGCTGCGGGTGGTAAAGCTGGAATATCATTGTCTGCCTCAGGAATTATCCGGATTTTTATTCATGGCATTCAAAGAGYTGCAGTGGAAGGAGGTTGGCATTAACTGGATGCAGAATTCCGGGTGCGGAGCTGGGCGCTTGCACCGCGGATGTTGCGTAGAGGAGTTGCTCTGAAGGACTTGGGGATTTGGATGAAAAAGGGTCCAAAAAAGTGGGGATAAACTAAATAAAATTACTAATTAGTTGTAGTTATTGTGTTGTCTGGGATTCCTCCCTCTAAATCTACCTGAAGGAATTAATATCCTTTTAATTAGAAAGGCCTGATCAGCCAGAATTCCATGCTAAAAGGGGGATGGAAGGRTGGATTCCACCGCTGTACAGGTGTGGAAGTGAAAAAACACCTGGAGTTCACCCAAGCTCGTGGTAAAGCCTTGGATGGACGCCCAGAGCGAGACCTGGGTTTGGCTGCAAAACTCATCCCATTTCCAAAGAATCAGATATTGACCTCACCATCACGATTGCTACCAAACCCCGTAATTCCATGATAAAACATCCAGACAGAGCTTCATGAAACTGCTGAAACCGCTTTTCCCCGGATCCTCGTTTGCCGAAATGAGCGCATTAATGGAGATTTTTTCCCCCCGCAGACTTCCCGATGTCAGCTCTCCTATGGATCCCTGGCAGGGATGTCTTGTATAAATAGACTTYGACTGGTTGTTACTGGAGCTTCCAGTTCCCACGCTGATTCTTATCAAAGCAGATTAGTTCCCAGCCARAGCCGGGTTTTTCTTTCTTTCCAGGGATTTAGCACGTCCCAAACAAGGCCGCGACCCAGCGGAAGTGGCCACGTTTGTGTCCTCAGAATTCCTGAGCTTCTTCCAAATGGAATGGGGATGTTTTATCCCTCCCTACCTCTTTGGGAAGCAGGACTTGGATGCTCTCTAGTGCACTGATTCTTATCAAAGCAGATTAGTTCCCAGCTAAAGCCAGGTTTTTCTTTCTTTCCAGGGATTTAGCACAACCCAAACAAGGCCGCGGCCTAGCAGAAGCGTCCTCAGAATTCCTGAGCCTCTCCAAAATGGGATGGGGCTGTTTTATCCCTCCCTGCTTCTTCGGGAAGCAGGACCTGGATGCTGTGTAGTGCACTGATTCTTATCAAAGCAGAATAATTCCCAGCCAAAGCCGGGTTTTTCTTTCTTTCCAGGGATTTAGCACGTCCCAAACAAGGCCGCGGCCTAGCAGAAGTGGCCATGTTTGTGTCCTCAGAACTCCTGAGCTTCTTCAAAATGGGATGGGGCTGTTTTCTCCTCCCTGCCTCTTCAGGAAGCAGGACCTGGATGCTGTGTAGTGCACTGATTCTTATCAAAGCAGAATAATTCCCAGCCAAAGCCAGGTTTTTTCTTTCTTTCCAGGGATTTAGCACATCCCAAACAAGGCTGCAGCCTAGCAGAAGCGTCCTCAGAATTCCTGAGCCTCTCCTAAATGGGATGGGGCTGTTTTACCTCTCCCTGCCTCTTTGGGAAGCTGGATGCTGCCTGGTGCACACTGATTTTCATCAAAGCAGATTAGTTCTCAGCAAAACCCAGGTTTTTCTTTCTTTCCAGGGATTTAGCACGTCCCAAACAAGGCCACGGCCTAGCAGAAGCATCCTCAGAATTCCTGAGCTTCTTCAAAATGGGATGGGGCTGTTTTATCCCTCCCTGCCTCTTCGGGAAGGCTGGAAGCAGGACCTGGATCCTGTCTGGCAGCTTTGGATAATCACCACCTGCACGGGGAAGGGGGGTGAGGTTTCACCCCAACACTTCCATTCATTCTCCCAACCCTTTGGATTGCGTTGGGCGGGCGGAGGCCCTGATGGCATCGGGTTGTTTATTTTTCCTGGAGTGCTTGGCTCCGTCCCAGCACGACGGGATCCGACCGGCTCCTCCGTGGATCACCTCTTTTGAGAGGCGCCCGCCGGGCTCTGCGGGAAGCTAAACCCGGAGTCGAGTTCATTTAAGGATTAAGTGTTTGCAAAATTCCTGTAATTGCCCGGCCAGACCAAAGCCGGGGAATTAAACCGGGATAACACAAGCCCTCCTGTGGATATGTGAAGCTCTGATAGCATCAGGACCCAGGGGACGCCACAACTCGGGGTTGGAAGAGCCATTAAGGAGATTTTCCTGCTTTTCCAGTTGTCAGCCTCTCTCTTTGAAGCCRAGAGCCCCCAGTTTGGGCCAAGAAAAGTCCTGTCTTTGGGATATCTCCTGCTTCCTTGTCTGGCCGAGGGTCTGAGTTGCTTCCTGGATTTTTTTTTTAATTGGGAGGGGAATTGTCTCACCTTTACATTTTATGTCTGTAGTTACTCTGTAGGAGATGCTGCTAAATAATACTGGGAAACAAAGGTGGGTGGGGAGAGTGGCTGGGGATGYTTTTTCCCATCCTTAAATCATCCAAGGAAAGCGAGGCTTCCTTAGGATGTAGAAATCCCAGGGGAAAAAGCCATGGAATGGTTTGGGTTGAAAAAAGGATCTTCAAGACCATCTCAATCCCACTCCCATTCCGTGGGCAGGGACACCTTCCACTATTCCAGCTTGCTCCAAACCCTGGCGTTGGACACTTCCACAGATGGGGCACCCAAAGCTTCTCTGGGTTCTCAGGTTCCTCCAAAACCTGACTTCTTCCAATGTAAAGTGGTTCCAGGACAAAATCCCTTTTAGGGGTACGGATTTAGGCATCCACCACCTTCCCGAGGAAGAATTCCTCTCCATTATCCCACCTAAACYCACCTTCTTGCAGTAGGAAGCCATCCCCTGYGTCCTGTCGCTTTTCCAAAKKGAATTCCCTCTCCAGCTCTCTTAGATCCCATTTAGTCACTGGAAGGATTTATCAGGAAATTTACTTATCAGGAGTTATCAGGAAAACTCACAGGCTTGGTTTGCAGAAAACATTCCCAAGCTTTTGAGGAAAAAAATCCTCATCTCCAAAAAGTACTTCGGATCTGTGGACAGAATTTTTATTGCCTTCATTAAAATCATTACAGAAATATTTTGGAAGCAATTCCAACCCTTTCCTTGATCCACCAAGTCTGAGTTGGRCTGGGAAAACTCGTTCCACCAGTTGAGGTTTGCCAAGTGGGGGAATCTCTGCATTCCCTCACATCAAAAAGTTCACCCATTTTTTCYCGGGTTTGTTGCTTTTCCTATTAATCCATGATTTCTGGTGGGCTTCTCTGGGAACAAACTGCCCATTCCTCGCTGGGAGTGGCTGTCCCTGGGGAGTTTTTGGGATCTCCCTGCTCCCAAATCCATGCTGGGTGCCTGGGGTTTGATGGCAGGGCTGGCACAGCAAATTATCTTCCCTGGCGATCGAGGGCGAAACGCTCGGAGCCATCCAAATTAATGGATGGGATGGGGTGAAATTAATGGGATGGGATGAAGGTCAGGAGGATTCAGGTGCAGACTCAGCTCTTGCTTAACTATTTTAGGCCACGCTTAAGTGGGCTGACACCGTGACCCTGAACTTTGAGGCGCTGGGTGCTGATGGAAATTCAGCTCCAGGCTTTGATTTGTCGCAGTGGCTGCTGCAATTCCAAGCTTTGAGATTCCCGTGTTTGATCTGCTCCTGGGTGGGTGAAGGTCAAGCTSGTCTCTGCTGTCATCCAGTAAAATGTTTGGATCCCACAGAATGAGCAGRAAAGGGGGGGATTCTGCCCYTCTGTCCCRTTCTGGTGAAATYCCCCCTGGAATTCTGCRTCCAGCCCTGGGTTCCAACAGCAGAAGGACATGGAGCTGCTGGAGCAGATCCAAAGGAAGTCATGGAGATGCTCCAAGGGCTGGAGCCAGGCTGGGAGAGCTGGGAATGTCCAGCCTGGAGAAGGGAAGGATCCAGGGACACCTCAGAGCCCCTTCCAGTACCTAAAGGGACTCCAGGAGAGGGACTTGGGAAAGGGACTTGGGACAGGACACAGGGAATGGCTTCCCACTGCCAGAGGGCAGGGATAGGTGGGATATTGGGAAAAAATTCTTCCCTGTGAGACTGGGAATTCTTCTGGAACAGAATTCCCACACAATCTGTGGCTGCCTCATCCCCGGAAATGTCCAAGGCCAGAACAAAATCCCAGGGCCAGAACCCCACAAAAATCCTGTTCTTTTTGTGGGATTCTTGCGGGATTTTTGCGGAGTTTAACCGAGACATTTTTCCCAAGCAACGTTCTCCCATCTCCAATCCAGCTGACGAATCCCAAATTCCCTGATCTCCCCATAATTAGCTGCAGGCAGCTGACTTGGAGTCGGACAAAAACCTGCTAAATCTGTGCCGTCATTTCGAGTCATTCATCTTGAGTCCTTCGGTCCCCGGAAGCTCAAGAATCCAAAAAGATTCCACACTCCGGGAGAAGCAGGATCAGCACTTGGCAATTTCCTGGCCTTTTATCTCGGCTCTCCATCCACAGCTTCCAAATCTCTCCCTGTTTGTTGCCTCCTGCAGGATGAATTTCCTGGAGGAATTTGGCTTCTCAGGAGGGATTTGAGTGCAAGGAGACGAATTCTCCCAGGAAAAGAGCAGATTCCTGTTTATCCCACCCTCTCCATTCCCACTGGGAATTACCAGGGGCTGCATCGTTTCCATGACTTATTTGAATGCCCAAAGCTGTGGCTTGGAATTGGAGTTTTATGGGATTAATGAATGTCCCTCATCTCTTTTTTATGGATAACTGGGATGAGGTTGTGTTATTACCACCCCAACCTTCCATGGGGATGAAGAGAGGGATTTGGTGGGATCATGGAATCGTGGAATTTGGGTTGGAAGGGAGGTAAAGGATCATGGAATTCCAACCCCCAACCTTCCTGGTTGCTCCAAACTGGCATTGGAGACTTCCAGGGATGGGGCAGCCACAGATTCTCTGGGAATTCCATTCCAGCCCCTCAAAGGGAAGAATTCCTTCCCAATATCCCATTTATCCCAGCTCTCTGGCATTGGGAAGCCATTCCCCGGGTCCTGTCCCTCCATTCCTCATCCCAAGTCCTTCTCCAGAACCCCTGGAGCCCCCTCAGGCACTGAGGTCTCCCTGGATCCTTCTCTTCTCCACGATGAGAGGGAATCCCATTCCATTCCACCCCATCCTATCCCAGTCTTTTTCCTCCTGCTTCCTCTCAGTGGTTTAGGAAGGACCAAACAGGAAGAAATTCCAGGTATTTTCCTTCCCCTTTCCTTTTAGGCCTCTCCTTGTATTTTTTTTTTCCATCTGTTTCTGTGTTTCCTGATAAATTTCCATCCTGATTTTCCTCCTGGTTGCTCTTCCCTCGGGATTCTTCTCCTCATCCCCAAACCTCAGTTTGGGAATTGTCAAAACCCAGTGTAAAATCCCCCTCTTTTGGCAAATGGACAGAGAAAATTTGGATTACAGGGATAAGRGGCTTCCAAATGCTCTGGTGGCCTCTTAAAGGCTTTGCCTTTAAGAGCCTCCTGTTTGGATTCTCTTAAATCATTGAAAAGAAATAAAAATTTAAAAAAAAATTWAAAAAATAAAGAGAAGAGCGCAGGCTCTCCACGCTCCTTCCAAGTAGGTCAGGCTTTTCCCAGTTGGATGGTTTGGGAAGCAGAGACATCACTGGGAGTGACTTTTTCCAAGGATTTTTTTTTTTTTTTTTTTGAGGAGTTGAAGACAACTGGAAGCACGGAAGTGGTGGCAAGTGTTGCCCTGAGACTGGAATTTCAGGGACAGTAAAATCATCCCAATTAATCAGGGCCAGATTAAAGCAAATATTAGCGAAAGCCAGGAAAACAAGTGACGCATTCCTGGGTTTTTCCRTGGGGGAAAAGCTGCGGGATCGGGACACGGCCTGAAAGAAGAAAAGAGTGGGGAATTGGGGCCGCATAAAATGGGACAGAGATCCCTCCAGGCATTTTAGGATGTGGAAAASACCACCCCAAGCTTTTCCCAGAGGAAAAGCTGGAATGGTTGAGCAGCTGCTGTTGGATTGGGGTGGGGTTTTTTTGCCAGGAATACAGCCAGGAAGGAATGTGTGGACATGGAATCTCCAGGATATGGAATATCAGTGTGGTGTCAGCACCTCTGTCAGATGAGGTTGGGAATGCCCAGCCTGGAGAAGGGAAGGATCCAGGGAAACCTTGGAGCTCCTTCCAGAGCCAGGGGCTCCAGAGAGCTGGAGAGAGACTTTGGGACAAGGGATGGAGGGACAGGACACAGGGAATGGCTTCCCACCGGGAAAGGGGAGATTCCGCTGGGATATTGGGAAGGAATTCCAGCCTGTGAGGGTGGTGAGACCCTGGAATGGAATTCCCAGAGAAGCTGTGACTGCTCCAYCCCTGGAAGTGTCCGAGGCCAGGTTGGAMAGGGCTTGGAGCAACCTGGGATAGGAGAAGGTGTCCCTGCCCTTGGGAACAAGAGGATCTTGAAGGTCCCTTCCCACCCAAACCATTCCATGGTTCTGTGACCAAATTTAAGGCTCAAGAGTCCAGTTTAATAAACTGCTCTTTCCAGAAATACCTTCTGGAATTCTGCATGGATAATCATGGAATGGTTTGGGTGGGAATGGGCCTTAAAAGCCCATCCAGTCCCACCTTTTTCCATGGGCAGGAACACCTTCCACTATCCCAGTGTGCTCCAAGCCCTGTCCAACCTGGCCTTGGRCACTTCCAGGGATCCTGGGGCAGCCACAGCTCCCCTGGGAATTCCATCATTAACACACTTTCCTTCTATCTCCTCAGAATCTTCCCTTTATTTTTTAGTATAAATCCATAAATCTGGTGTCTAATCCAGGCCAGTATCGACTCCCCGGAATTTCTCTGCCTGGAAGGAATTTAAAAAAAAAAAAAAAGCCTCTTTCAGAAATAATTCATTTATGCCACGGCTCCTTCCAGCTGAGAGGATCCTTAAACTCCCAACCCCTCCCCTGCCGTAATTTTAATTTCATATTAAACCACTCTGGATAAATCACTCCAAAAATTTTTTAGGCAGAGAGAGACATCGGGAAGAAGAATAGGGAGCATTAAAAATGGATTACAGGGTGTCACTTCTGGACTCCTTGCCTGAGCTATTAAATATTTAGGATTCAAAGCCCAGATTTGATCTCGATTTCTCCACAGCTCTGAGGCTTCCCAGGTCTTCTCCAAACCGCTTTTTCCTGGGGAAAACGGGATTTAACCTCGCGTGGAATTCACCTTGTGGCTTGGCAGGGGAACCTCTGCTCGTGCCAACTCTTTTTTTCCCCCAATTTTTAAAATTTTGTTTATTTTTTTTTTAATCCATTGCCTTCCCGAGCTGTCTGCTGCAGCTGCAAGTTCAGAACTAAAGTGCAGCGAGGTCAAACTTCCCTTTTTTTTTTTTAATTCCCCCCTTTATTTTTTTCCCCCTGGAAAAAAGGCGTATCTGAGGCCGGTCTTGTCTTAAACATCAGGATTAGGGAACAACTCAACCCCTCCTGGTTGTAATGACCCCATTCAGCTTCTCAGAGAAGCCCTGAAGTGGAAAGACCAGGAATAAAAAAGAAAAAAAGGGAAACAAAAAGAGAAAACCCCCAAAAAAGCAACCCCTTGTTTCCCATCTCCCAACTCATCAAAAAAGCTGGAAAAAAAAAGCTCCTCTGTGGTTCCTCTCTGTTGCAAAATCCCGGGGGAGGCTGGCTTGGGGAAGGCAGCTCCGTCACCCACACGGCTCCGGAGGGGAGGGCTCTCTGCCAGGCCCTCTGSAGGCTTCCCATCTTTCCTGGGGAACGGCGTGCGGAGGCTCGCTCCCCAAAATTCGGGAATCGCCCTCCCCGAAATCGGACCCTGCGGGGTGGATGCGACGCCGACGGAGAGAGGAAAGGGAGAAGGTGGCCTGAGGAGCCGCGCAGGGATGGTGGGAGATGGCAGGTGAAGGAAGGATGGGATCTCTGCGCGGAAGGAGGTGGGCGTCAGGTTGGGTGCGGTTGTTTTTGGAGGGGTGGGATTTTATCCCGCTTCCCTGGGCAAACTTGGATAATGTAAGGTGGAATCGTGGAATCGTKGMGTKGTTTGGGTTGGAAGGGGKTTTAAAATGAAATTCCACCCCCCCTGCCACTTCTGACCTTCCTAAATTGCTCCAAGMCTCATCCAAACAGGCCTTGGACACTTCCAGGGATGAATTCCCCAGGAATGCCATTCCAGGGCCTTCCCACTCTCCCAGGGAAGAATTCCCTCCCTAATTTCCCACTCAAACCCGGCTTCGCGCTGCCCCAAAAGCTCCTCGGCGCCTCCCTGCAGGAGCTGCRATTCCCAAGCTTCCCTCTTTGAAGCTGGAATCAGCCTCAGGGAGAGCGGGAATGACGGAAGGAGGGGACATCCCCAGTCCCTTCTCCTGGGCAGGTGGAGCAGTTTTGTCAGCTCCTGGACTGTATTTCGCCTCCATCCTGAAATTCCTGCTGGTTTTGGTGCTGATTTTCCATTTTCCATGGGGATTTTTTTTTCCCCTGGTGTTTTGATTAGGATCATGGTTTGGGGGGAATTCGTGTTTAAAGTGAGGCAGGAAAATGTCAAATATTCCTTCCTATTTAATGCTTCCCGTTAAACCCTCACATGGTCAACTCCCAAACACATTTCCCTTCTATTTCCTCGGAATCTTCCCTTTTTTTTTTAGTATAAACCCATAAATCTCGTGTCTAATCCAGGCCGGTATCCCTGGAATTTCTCTGCCTGGAAGGAAT
>CADDXX010001037.1:49286-80005 GCA_902810485.1 Alauda arvensis | reverse complement strand
AGGGTGCTGAGGCCCTGGAATGGAATTCCCGGGAGAATCTTGGGCTGCCCCTGGATCCCTGGAAGTGTCCAAGGCCAGGTTGGAGCAACCTGGGATAGTGGAAGGTGTCGCTGCTCATGGAAAGGAAGTTCCCTCAAAGGTCCCCTTCCCACATGGAAAAATTCCATGATTTTTCCATGACAATCACCGTGACTGAGGCGTGGTGGACCTGGAGTCAAGCTGCCACAGGGTTGCCTTGGAATTTTGGGAAGGRGACACTCAATTTCCCAAAATCCCACAGCAAGGGATGGGACCACAGCGGTTCCACGGATAATGGGGATAATGAATAAAGGGTGTAATAATGAATGTTAATTAATTAATAATAAATAAAACAACAGGCAGGGCTTGAAACGGATGAGCTTTAAAAGCTCCTTTCACCCCAACCCATTTAATAATTCCATGATTAATTTAAATTTTTTATGAGGTTTTGGGAGTTTATTTTAAGGTGGGAAAGAAGACGAGGAGGAAAGTGGGAAATAAGGTGGGAATTGTCCTCTCCTGGGAATTTTGCACTGGTGGGGGKATTTGGGTTCTTGGACTCATTGGGTTCGTGGATCTCATGGATATTTTGGTTKGTGAATCCAAAGGGATCACCAGGGAGTGGGAAGTTTGGGGAGCAGAGCCCCCCAAATGCTGCGGAGCCACTTCTGAGCTCTCCAAAACCTTGCCGGGACTCGGGAATTAGAATTGCTCCTCATAAAAACACGGATGGTTTTGATCAGAAGGGACCTTCAAGATCATCCTGCTCCCTTCCCTGRCCACACCCCAGCCCCTCGATATCCTGGGAATCCCAAATTCCCTGAGCTGGGACGAACCAGGTGCCGTTGGCCACCTTGGCCGGCTCCTTGCCCAATCCCAATTCTCCAGAGCTGGAAGTGGCTCCGGTTCTGTGCCGGATCTGAGTTTCATGGAATGAGACAAGCCATGATTTAGGCTCCATTCCCCTCCCACTGCTTTCAGTCTCTGTTCTGCAGGAAAAAGCTTGATTATGGATTTTCCTCTCTTTTCCAAGAGGAGTTGGACACGTTTTCATCCTTTAGGGGGGTTTGATCTGAGCTGGGAACCCACACCTGGAAAATCCCCCTCTTTTTTCCATCCAGAGGTTTAAATCCCGTTGGAAAAAGAGCTGGACCAGCTGAGGGCTGGGGCCAGGCTGACACCTGGGACCCCCCTCCAGGGATTTATTTTCTTGCCAGCTGGGCATTTCTGAAAAGTCTCCAGGGATTCATTCCCAGGAAAAAGCGTTGGGATGCAATCCATGTGATCCATCATTGCCTGACTCCCTGGATGTGTCAGCTTTAAGTGGCACCTTGCTTGAAAAGCCTCACTTAGCTTTTTATTCCCCCTCATCTATTTCTAGACATTTCCCTAAAAGCCTTGGAAATGCAGACGAGGATAAATCCTGGATAACTTCATTAAATTATTCCCTTTTTTTCTTTTACATAAGCCCACACAAAAGAGGAATTTGAATAAAGATGTGGATCCAGGAATGTATCAGGTACCCTCTGGATTATCCAGCGGTGACAAGTGCAGTGTTTGGGATAATCTGAAGGAATTCTCTGTTTCTTAGGATTACAACTTCTTTTAATCCTCTTTGGAATTTCTAAGCTCCCGTTCGCTGATGGATGATCCCAAAAATCCCTTTTGTTGAGTTCTGAGTGGGGGGAGTCAGGGCAATTCCAGGAAAACACGGACTGGGGGGGAAAGGATGGACAGCAGCCCTGGGGAGAAGGAATTTGGGGGTGTTGGTGGCTGAGAAGCCCACAGGACACATCCATGTGCGCCAGTCCTGGAAATTCCCCGTGTTCTGAGCTCATCCCACACCCTGGGCAGCAGGAAAAGGGGAATTCTGCCCCATTGCCCTGCTCAGGTGAGGCCCCACCTGGAAGTCTGCATCCAGCATCAGGAGGATGTGGAGATGCTGGAGCAATTCCAGAGGAGCCCCTCTGCTCTGGAGCCAGGCTGGGAGAGCTGGGAATGCCCAGCCTGGAGAAGGGAAGGCTCCAGGGAGATCTCAGAGCCCCTTCCAGTGCCTGAAGGAGCTCCAGGAGAGCTGGAGCTGGGACAAGGGCATGGAGTGACAGGACAATGGGAATGGCTTCCCACTGCCAGAGAGCAGCGTTAGATGGGATATTGGGAAGGAATTCTCTGTGAGGTTTGTGAGGCGCTGGGATGGAATTCCCAGAGAAGCTGTGGCTGTCTCATCCCTGGAAGTGTCCAAGGCCAGGTTGGACGGGGCTTGGAGCAACCTGGGATGGGGGAACGTGTCCATGCCCATGGGACCATTCCAATCCATCCCATCCCATCCCATCCCATCCCATCCCAAGGAGAGCAGGACACGGCTGGGCCTGTTCCGCCCTCACCATCTCCGTCCCAGGTTTCGGTGCCGGTGCCGCCCATGGGTTGGTTGTCACCCAGCCCAGGCGCGTTGGTTTTGGGATGGTGCCGGAGGTGGAACCCACAGAGCCGACGCCTCTTCCCGGTGTTGAAATCGGGACAGAGGGAAGGAGCTCCSGGGATCTCCGGAGTGCCAGGGAGCTCCAGCTGGACCGGGGGCAGGGCAAATCCACCGTTTTTGGAGTTTTTGTGGGAAATGCTGCCGCGGTTGGTGGTGTGGGCTGCAGCGCCGGGCCACAGGGTGATCGTGCAGGAGAAGTTCGTGGCCAGGTTGGTGATTCCAGTCGGTTGAGTCCTTCCCATTCCCTCACGGAATGTGCTTTGGACCTTCAAGGGTTCGGGGTGGATGTGGTGATCCCGGTTGGACGTTGGTGCTCCAATCTGGGCGTGTGTTTTGCAGATTTGCTGGGTTTCCCTGGGAGCTGAGAATCAGGGATTGGTTGGAAACGTTTTGGAAAGTTCTCTGTTTTGTGTAAATAATTCKGCAGGGCTCGATGGGGGTGGAAGGAAGAGTTGTGAAGTCACTGCTCATCCTGCACTCTCTGCGAGCGTTGGTCATGAACCATTGGGTGGTTGGGGTTGGAAGGGATCTTGGTTGAATTTCCTCTCTCTCCTTSTTTTTTTCCCAGACTGGAATGGGTGGAAATCATTGAGTCTTGAACATGGGAGACTCGATGGGAGTGGAAGGAAGGGTTGAAAAGTTGCTCTTCTCCATCCGCGCTTGCGTCAAACCACAGAATCATGGGGTGGTTGGGGTTGGGAGGGACCTTGGTTGAATTTTCCTTATCTCATTTCCTGGCTTTTTCCAGAAATGAGTGCAAATCATCAAGTCTTGGACATGGGAGACTCGATGAGGGTGGGAGGAAGAGTGGAGAGGTTGCTCTTCTCCACCTTGCACTGGCATCAAACCACGGAATCATGGGGCTGGGCTCTTTTCCAGCCTCAAATGGGTGGGAATCATCGCGTTTTGGACACAGGAGTCTCAATGGGGGTGGCAGGAATAGCAGAGAAGTTGCTCTTCTCCATCCCTCACTGGCGTCAAACCATGGAATTGTGGGGTTGTTGGGGTTGGGAGGAGGGACCTTGGTTGATGTTTCCCCTCTCTCCTTGCTCTTTTCCAGCCTCAAATGGGTGGGAATCATCGAGTCTTGGACACGGGAGACTCGATGGGGGTGGAAGGAAGAGCAGAGAAGTCGCTCTTCTCCACCCCGCGCTCGAACCGCAGAACCATCGGGCGTCTCGTCTGACCTCCCAGGACCTCTCAGCTGACCTTTCCCTTCTCTCCTTGTCCTTCCCCAGGCTGGAATGGGTGGAAATCATCGAGCCTCGCACCCGGGAGCGCATGTACGCCAACCTGATCACGGGGGAGTGCGTGTGGGACCCGCCCGCCGGCGTGCGSATCAAGCGCACCAATGAGAACCAGTGGTGGGAGCTCTTCGACCCCAACACCTCCCGCTTCTACTACTACAATGCCACCACGCAGAGGACGGTGTGGCACCGTCCCCAGAACTGCGACATCATCCCGCTGGCCAAGCTGCAGACGCTGAAGCAGAACACGGAGTCGCCGCGGGCCTCCACGGAGAACAGCCCCGGCAGGAGCAGCAATGTCAGCAGGGAAGGSAGCACCAGCTCCTCCTTGGAGCAGGAGCTGGAGGGCAGCGAGAAGGCGCAGGAGCAGCGGTCGGGCCGCCAGCCCAGCCAGTACTCCGTGGTGAAGGAGGAGACGGAGAGGTAAAGGTGGGATGGGTGGGGGGAAAACCGGGAATTCCGAGAGCAAACCCTCATCCCGCAGAACTTGAAGATATTCTGTGGATGGTTCCTCCAGCTCCCACTGAGTTGGGTCATCTTTAAAACAAGGAGAAAGAGGGMAAAACATCAAGGAAAAGGTGTTTCTCCGCCTCAGGGGCAATTTAGATGTTCCCTGTGGGAAGGTTCCTTAAAGGGATAATTTCTCGTCCTCTGAAATTCGTTTGTAGGATTGGAAATTGGGGTTTGAAGCCTGGCGTGGTTTTAAGTGGTTTCCCTGGATAAAATCTCCCTGAGGAGTTGGGATGATTCATGCCACAACCACGGCTGGTCCCACAGGTCTGGGGAGCTCCTGGCAGGGATAATTTCCCTCGGGAAGGAGAAGGGAGTCAGGGCTCAGTTCTCAAGGACAATGTTCGGAGACGTTCGTGTCACTCCTCTGTGGTCATTCCATCTTTTATGGCTTGAAARCTGCAAATCACAGAATCATGGAATGGTTTGGGTTGGAAGGAGCYTTAAAATCCACYTTTTCCCACCTCCTTCCAYRGRCAGGGACACCTCCCATCATCCCAAATTGACTTGGGRMAATTCCAGRGATGGAGCAGCCACAGCTTTTCTGGGCRACCTGAGGCGAGTCATTAATTAATGTATTTGTCTCCTCTTAATTGCTGCTTCTGACCACACGAAGGACCCGACCGGGTTGAGGAGACCAAGCAGGGGTGGAATTCCAGTTCCCAACCCCTGCTCCCAGAAACTGTGGCTGGGTGGGAACAGGAATTCCCGGCTCAGCGAGTGCTTTCATGTGGGACATCAGAGGCGGCCTCAGCTCCGCACCTCCGGGGAGGTTCCACCTTCCAGAGGCCTTGGAAGAGGCTCTGATGGAATCCCTGAGCCTGGGAATGGGGGGTTCCTCATGGGGGATTTTGGGGAGGGAGATGGGTTTGGGGTCATTCACTGCGGGTGTGGAATCACAGAGTTGTGGAATTACAGAATCGTGGAGTGGTTTGGGTTGGAAAAGGCCTGAAAGGTGAGGGAATTTCAGCCTTTTCCATGGGCAGGGATACCTTCCCCCATCCCAGGGGGCTCCAAGCCCCAGCCTGGCCTTGGACACATCCAGGGGYAGCCAGAGCTTCTCTGGGAATTCCATCCCAGCCCCTCRCCATCCTCCCAGSSAGGAATTCCTCCCCAAAATCCCATCTRTCCCTGCCCTCTGGCAGGGGGAAGCCATTCCCTGTGTCCTGTCCCTCCATCCCTTGTCCCAAATCCCTCTCCAGCTCTCCTGRAGCTCCTTCAGGCACTGGGAGGGGCTCTGAGGTCTCCCTGGAWCCTTCCCTTCTYCAGRCTGGACATTCCCAGCTCTCCCTTCTCTCTCCAGCCCTTGCAGCATCTCCATGGCCTCCTCTGGAAYTGCTCCAKCATCTCCACATCCTCCTGATGTTGGATCCTGGAGCTGGATGCAGAATTCCAGGTGGGGCCTCACCTGAGCAGGGCAGAGGGGCAAAATTCCCCCTTTCCTGGTGGGAACTGAGCCCAGGAGATGTTGATGGAGCAGGATCCCATTCCCAGAGCGGTGTGAGGGGTTAACAAGGATCGGGGGATGGATTTGAAATTCCCTGGGATCTGCTGAAAGAACAGGGGTGGGATCAGCAGCTCCCTGGGGAAAGGATCATTCCCAAAGTGAGATCAGGAGTTTCCTGGGGAAAGGAAAATCTCCTGGAAGAGAAAGTGAATTCATTCCTGGCCTGGGTTTGGTCAATGGGAATTTGTGTGTCCTCAAATCTCCAGGAATTCCAGGTCTTGGCCTTTCCAGGAATCGGGATTGGGAAGATCCTGGGTCTTGTAGCGTTAAAAAGTCAATAAAAATCTTTAAAAATTCGGGTGCCACTAGAGGGACCAGAAATTCCTGCTGGAATTTCCACCTGCATCCCTGGAGGTGACAGGGATGAGTCCYGTCAGCTCAGCCAAACCACAGCTGCATCCCACTCTTGATCCTCGTATCCTGAGTGGAAAAAAAACCCCATTCCCTGATTTTCCCCATCCCTGGAAGTGTCCAAGGCCAGGTGGGACGGGGCTTGAAGCAACCTGGGATAGTGGAAGGTGTCCTTGTGGAATTCCATTATCTTGGAAGTCCCTTCCAACCCAAACCATTCCATGATTCCATGAGTGTTTTCCCAGATCTCGGTTGCGTTTCTCGCAGAGGATCCACAACTGGGAAGGAGCTCWGGAGGTTTCCTGGTGAAACCTCCCAGTCCAGGTTTTATCCCGTGAAATCTTATTTAAAGATKTCTGGATAAGCTCAGCACACCTGGYTGCAAAAGGGAATTCAGGRCAARWTTTTATTGGAATTCACACCYGGARCTTCCCTTMAAATTCAGGATTTTAAAACCAGAGCATCTCCAGGTTCGGCTGGAGATGCTGGAGGCTGCTCCCAACCCGTTCCTCACATCCATGGGGATGTTCCATGCCCATGTGTGGGGTCAGGGATGCGTCAGCACTTGGAATCCACAGGGATTTTTTCCGTTTTTCCTGGATCCCTCTGGAATCAACTCACACTTCCATCTGAGATCAACCCTGGGATCTCTTTGCCCTGGTGGCCAGCAGAGCCTCCCCAGCGGGAATTTCCAGCYTTTCCTTGGACTTTTCCATGCTTATCTTGAAATGGTGGCTTTTCTCCAGAGCGTGACTTGACAGCCGTGAAATCTTGGATTTTGTGTCGGGTCACTGGGATTTTCCACGCCGTCGGGAAGTGTCTGAGGTTATTGCCTTGAAATCCTTGGAGGAGGTGTCAGGCTGGGGAAAAAAAGCCTTTTCCATGGAAAACTCGGCTCTGCCTCTGCTTCTCCAAGGAGGAATTCCAAGTGGAAGCTTGAAGGACACAGAAGTGGATTTTTGACCATCAGGAGCTTTTTCCTTGGACCAAAATGCAGGAATCTTGGATTGTGATCAAAATCCCATTTGCTGGGAAATTGTGCCCAAGCTGTTCTTCAGGATTCCCACTTTTTTTTGCATGTCCCAAGTTGTTCCTCAGGATTCTACTTTTTCTTTTGCTCCGGGATATCGGAGATAAAATCTAGGATTCAAATCTTTCTGGATTAAGCGTGGCTGAGCTGGAATATCCAAGGAGGATTCTCTCAAAATCCAATTCCTGGAATGTGCTCTCTGGGATCAAAAACTCCTCCCTCTTACAGGCAGCAGCCATTTCCTGACTCCAAAAGATCCCAAAAAAAAAAGCAGGTTTGTGGAATAAAAGATGCCTCAAAGCTCTGAAATAACCAAATTTGAGCATCCCACARTTTTTCCTTGGAATTCTCTCAGTTTATTTCCCTTCCCAGGAGGCGCTGGGAAGAGCCTGCCGTGTCCTGTTTGGAAAACAGGTGGATCAGTGACATAAATCCCCTCAGCATCTGCTGCCCSAGGGTTTTCCAGGTCCCTGCAGGGATTCCCAACCTTCCTGCAAGAAGAGGAGGAAAAGAAACCAAGGATTTTGGAATTGTCCCGGAAAACCGCGAGGAAGGGCCTTGGCATGGAGAGGTTTCTCAAGGGCTTCATTCCCAGCTTCCTGCTTCCAGCTGGAGCTAAAGGCTTGGAATTCCGGGGCCTTTCCTCACCCAAATGTTGGATTTTTCCAGCTGGTTGGGACATCCATGGTGTGAGGAGCCAGGAGGAGCCTGGGAGAGCTGGGAAWGTTCACCTGGAGAAAGAATCCAGGGAGACCCCAGAGCTCCTTCCAGTGCCTAAAGGGGCTCCAGGAGAGCTGGAGAGAGATTTGGGACAAGGGATGGGAAGGACAGGACACAGGGAATGGCTTCCCAGTGGAAAAGTGGAAATTTAGGCAGGATATTGGGAAGAAATTCCGGGCTAAGAGGGTGGTGAGGGGCTGGGATGGAATTCCCAGAGAAGCTGTGGCTGYCCCTGGATCCCTGGAAGTGTCCAAGGCCAGGTTRGAGCAACCTGGGATAGGGGATTTTCCCTTCCAACCCAAACCATGGGTTTGAGCATTTGAGGAAGTTTTTCCATGAAATTTCCATGGAATTTCCACGATTTGATGAAGTTTTTGCTCTCCTACCAGAGAAAAAAAAATAAGGGAATTTTTTAAAGCCTGGAATTGTTGAATTGTTGAATTGTTTCCTGTTGAAACTCTCACCCAGATCTGGATCAGCCCCAAAAACTGCTCCATTCCTCCAATTCCTTAAGGACAAAGAAGATGGCTTGGAATTTCTSCGTGGAGCCTCATCCCATTCCCAGAGCACGGCATTCCACTGGAATCCTTCTCTTCCCAATGTTTTACCCACAGGATGGGTGGGCAGAGCAGGAGGTTGGGGCACTGATGCCCCCCTGGCTCCGGTGGCCGGGAAAACCTCCAGGAGCTTTTCCTGAGCCAGCTCCAAGGAATCCCAATCCCTGAATCCATCTTGGAGGGAATTTTTGGAATTCTTGAAATTCAGATTTTTTTTYCTTTTCTTTCCCTCTCTTTTCTTTGCTGCCTGTGGCAACAAATCCCTGCTTTTTCCAGTTCCATCCCCCTGGRACAAMTTCTCCTATCCCARRTTGCTCCAAGCTCCATCCAGCCTGGCCTTGGACACTTCCAGGGAYGGGGCAGSCACAGGTTTTTTGGGAATTCCATTCCAGTCTTTGTTTGCTTTGCTTYTTCACATTTTCACCTCTGCTGGRCACAATCCAACAGGATTCTGGTAATTCCTCAGGACATGGAATTGTCTCCTCTTCCCACCCTTCCCAAATCCATGGCAAGGAGCCAAATCCAACCCAGCTGAGATTTTTTTTAAAGGATCACCTGGAAATTCCCCAGCTTCAGCCTCCTCCCCTGGTTCCACGAGATCCTCAATTTCCCAAACYGTGGGGCAGGATGTTGGGAAGGATCCCAAATTCGCTCTTCCATTGATTTTTCGTGGTCTTTCATCCCTGCTTTTGGTTTATTCCCACCCATTCCATGACTAAAATCCAGCTCCAAGTGACATCAGATGTCCCTGCCCATGGCAAAGGGGTCGGAATTCCGCGATCTTTGAGGGTTTGGTTGCTCCAAACCCGGCTTCAAACACTTCTAGGGATGGGGCATTGCTGGAATTCTTTGATAGGATCTCCCAGCATTCCCAAAGATTTGATTTCCCACCCACGGGAGATTTTCCTACTCCAAAATTCCTTTGGCTTCAGCTTCCTTTGCCCTTTTCCAGCACTGGGGGTGCTCCAACAGTGCCGGGTCTCATCCCACCCATCCGGGTGAGTTTTCCATGGAATTATTCAGGTTGGAGAAGACTTCCAAGGTCCTCAAATCCATTTTTCAGGCTCCTTCCTTAATTCCTCGCCGTGATCCTTGAGTTTATTTTGCTCCTGGAGGGGATGAACCATCCCAGGAAATATTTGGGGATAACCCACAGAAAACATTCCCGGCATAACCCAAACAAGACCCAACTCCCTCATTCCATCCTCAAATATTTCCGAGGAAAAAATAAAACCCCTCCAATATCCTGAATTTGTTGCTCCGAGCAGAAAATCAGGAAGCTTTTTAATATCCTCTCCTCGAATTCCCGTTGCGAAACGCGGCCACGGATTAGGCGGATTTTTTGCCTAATTCCCAAATTCCGGTTGCGTCATTCCAAAGAAAAACCATCTCTGAAGTTTTATTGGGGCCGTAATTAAGAAGGGAGGTGATTAAAGATGAGGATTTGGAGCCGGGATTTCGTTTCTATTCCTGGCTTTTGCCATGGAGCCGAGCTATTTTCGGGCCGTTCTCTTTCCCTGGTTTTCCAAAAGCTGGGGAATGGTGCCACTTCCTGTTCCTGGCAGGGAAAAAAAACCCAAAAACTGCTGGATTTATTAATTTAAAAAAAAAAAATTCATTAGGTTTTTTTGTTGTGCCAGAGGTTCCTGGGATAAATTTGTGTCCGTGCTGGAAGCTTTGTGAGTTTTGGGGGAAATCATTAAGGGAAAAATGAACTTTGTTGATGTAAAAGCATCTTGGTTAATGGGAAATCATCTTTATTAGGAAAAATCACATTTTTCATTGGGAAATCACCTTTTTTATTGGGAAATCACACTTATTAATGGTAAATCATCTTGATTACAGGAAAGCACCCTAATTAGTGGGAAAATCACCTTAATTATTTGAAAATGGCACTTATTAATGGAAAATCATATTTTTAAATTGGAAAATCACACTTATTAATAAGTGTAAATCATCTTGATTATGGGAAATCACCTTAATTAGTGGGAAAATCACCTTAATTTTTGGAAAAATTATTAGTTTATTAATGAAATGTAATTTATTAATGGAAAATCATTTTTATTAGTGAAAAACCACCTTAACCATTGGAAAATCACACTTATAAATGGAAAACCATCTTTATTAATGGAAATCACCTTAATTAGTAGGAAAACCACCCTAATTATTGGAAAAATTATTAATTTTTTAATGAAATTTAATTATTAATGAAAAATCATTTTTATTAGTGGAAAACCACCTTAATTATTGGAAAATCACACTTATAAATGGAAAATCATCTCGATCACAGGAAATCACCCTAATCAGTGGGAAAATCACCTTAATCATTGGAAAATGGCACTTATTAATGGAAAATCATATTTTTAAATTGGAAAATCACACTTATTAATGGACAATCATCTTTATTATTGGAAAATCACACTTCTTAATGGGAAATCATCTTGATTATGGGAAATCACTTTTATTAGTGGGAAAATCACCTTAATTATTGGAAAATGGCACTTATTAATGAAAAGTCATCTTTATTAGTGGAAAACCACCTTAATTATTGGAAAATCACACTTATAAATGGAAAAGAGTCTTTATTAATGGAAATCACCTTAATTAGTGGGAAAATCACCTAATTTTTTTGGAAAAATTATTAATTTATTAATGAAATGTAATTTATTAATGAAAAATCATTTTTATTAGTGGAAAACCACCTTAATTATTGGAAAATCACACTTACAAATGGAAAATCATCTCGATTACAGGAAATCACCTTAATTAGTGGGAAAATTGCCTTAATTTTTGGAGAATCACACTTATTAATGAAAAATCATTTTTATAAGTGGAAAACCACACTTATTAATGAGAAATCATCTYTATTAGTGGAAAAATCATTTTAATTATTGGTAAAATCACCCTTATTAGTGGAAAACTACCTTTGTTGATGGAAAATCAACTTTGTTATTGGAAAATTACCTGTATTATTGGAAAATCAACTTTATCAACGGAAAATCCCCATAATTAATGAAAAATCACCTTTTCCATTGGAAAAAATCACACTTATTCATGGAAAATCACCTTTTTTTAATGGAAAATCAGCTTCAAAGTGTTCAAAGGAAGGCTCTGGATGTGTCCCTCATCCAGACAGGGATTTGATGGATAAAAACAGGATCATCCGGCTCGGAGGGTGGYGGTTGAAGCTTCATTCCCAGTTTTTGGCTCCTCCCAGGCCAATCCCGGCTCCTCTTCGGATCCTTATCAATAAATATGGAGCCACCCCCATCTCCAGACAAGCTGGAAGGCAAAGCTGGAGCTCCGAGGGATCCTATGGATCCAGGGCAGGTTGGGAAGAACTTCCTGAAGCTCCCAGGTGTAGCCAGGGGATGGACAAACCAGTGGCCACCCCAGGATTTGGGAATGCTGGGAAGCTTTATCCCAAGGAAAGGTGAGGAAAGGAAGTTGGGAAMACCTCGGAAGGTCCAGGGAAGGTTTAATCCTCGTTTGACCACAACTGGGTCGTTTTGGGTTATCCAAAACCTGAAAAAACCTGGAAGAATCCAGTGGGGGGGTCACCAGGATGGAGCACAGGATGTGTGAGGAAAAAATGAGGGAGCCGGGCTGGATCTGCACGGAGCAGGATTTTGGGGAGACCTCAGGACACTTTTCCAGAACCAAAACGGGGCTTCCAAAGCGGCTGGGTTTTTGGTTGGAACTGGTTTTATCCATTGGGATTTCTGGGATGCAATCCAGTGCCTGCCAGCCCCCTGTCTGTGGAAGCCCTTGATGCCCACTTCGGGAATCGGTTTGGAATTTGAGCTTTCCAGATGATCCCGGTCATTCCAGGTTGGCCAAGTCCAGGCTGGGTGGGAATGTCTTGAGGACACAAACTGGGTCAAAGCGGAGATGGCGGAAAAATCCTTAAACATGGAATGGTTTGGSTTGGAAGGAACCTCAGAACCATCCAGTTCCAGCTCCCCTTCCTCTATCCCAGATTGCTCCAAGCCCCACCCAACCCGGTCCTGGAATATTYCAGGGATGGAGCAGCCACAGATTTTCCCGTGTTTCACCACCCTCATCCTAAAACTCCTCCTTTAATCMAACAAATCTGTCAGTCAAGCAAAATCCATAAGGATTTGGCCTTAAAACCATGGAAAAACAGCAGACCAAGGGTGGGGGCCACGCTCCGTTGCATTCCTGCTGGCAGGAATCCTGCAGTGATGCTTTTTTAATATTAATAATAATTAATATTAATTAATTAACTGGGAATCCTGCCCCAGGCTCTCCAGCCAATTCCAGAGGCTGCTCGTTAGCACTGGTGGTTTTTAATTATTCCCAAAAAACTCAGCTCATCCTGGAAAAGCGAACGTGGCCAGGAATGTGCAACCACGGCTCCATCCTCCTGCGGATCCCTGTGGAATTTTGGGGTGGATTCTCTCATCCGTCAACTCCATTTGCACAGAAACCTCATCGGAGATGGATGGGAAGAGGCCTGGAGCTCGTTTGGATGGGGATAATTAATGCTGATGGGAAATTGAAGGGCAGGAGAAAGGATGGATGGAAACCGAGCCATGGCTCCGATGGGTTTGGAAGATCTTGGAAGTGACAACTGGGAAAAACTCCATGAAAAAACCACCTGTCCTTGGGCTCGGCTGAAATAAAGGATGGAGGAGCACGTGGAGCTTGGTCCTGGCACCTGGAACAGAAACCTGGGATTTGGAGGAGTGGGAATCCATCCAGATTCCACCATGGATTTTGGAATCCATCTGGATTCCACCTTGGATTTGAGATCCATCTGGATTCTACCATGGATTTGGGGATCCATCTGGATTCCACCATGGATTTGGGGATCCATCTGGACTCCACCATGGATTTGGGGATCCATCCGGATTCCACCATGGATTTGGAAATCAATCTAGATTCCGCTGTGGATTTGGGGATCCATCTGGATTCCGCCGTGGATTTGGGAATCCATCTGGATTCCACCATGGATTTGGGGATCCATCTGCATTCCACCATGGATTTGGGCACAGCACCGGGATCAGAGGTGATGCCTTTTTCACAGGAATCCAGGAGGAGGTGGAGGTGGAGGAAGAGGAAATCCATTCACATGCACCAGCGAGGAAAAAGGGATTAAGCAATTCCATACAGCCATAATTCCAGGGCTAAATCCCATTAAAATTAGCTTTGACAGAAGCTTAATTTTATTACCTCCTTGCTCCACTAAAATTTTGGAGCTTTATCCTATTAGGAAGATTTGTTTCTTTTCCCTCTTTTTTTCTTCCTCCCCAAASCGACATCGGATCCGAATTTTATCAACGGGAGAGTCTTAACAAGGAAACATGGGGGGATTTTAGGGGTGATTTTTTGGAATAAAGTTATTTCTCCAGATGTTTTCTGATTATTTGCTCTGTGTTATCCAAACAAGAGCGATTCCCAGCACATTCCTGCTGGGAAGGGCTGTTAAGGCAAAAATAAACCATTTTTTTTTTGCTCATTGGCAGCAGGGATGGGTAATATTGGAAAGACAAAGATCAATACCTGGATTTTGGGAAGTGTTGGAGGGTCCTGGCATGGATTCCTGGACACTGGAAAAGTGTGGAGCCAAAAATACAGATCAGGAGTGGGTTTGATCCTACAGGAGAGGATTGAAGTCCTTCTTGAATCCCACAAAATTCTTCTTGGACTCCAAGTTTGAATTCCCAAGTCTTCACCGCACCCCATCAGATCCAAAAATCAGCTTGGAAATTCCATCCCACGCTTCCAGATGGTTTTTTTTTTTTTTCCCCACGTTTTTCCAAGTGTGGTGTCTCTGAGTGGGTTGGTGGGGTGACCTTCTCCATCTCCTGGGAACAAGAGCTCCGCAGGCTCAGATTTGGGTGAAAATGTGCCAAAAAAGGGGAATTTTGGGGGATTTTCTTCCCATATTGGCTCTGACCATCCCAGGTTCATGAAGAGCGGGAGCAGTGCCTGGAAAGGGTGGGATGAAGGTGGGAGATTTTTGGGATCCCCTCAGATGTTTTTAGGGAAAATTTGGGTTTTGGAGGGTTGGACATAAACCTGGAGACCACGACCATGGGTGGCCAACAACTCCAAATAATCCATGACTCCGAGCTCGAGCAGATCCAGGCCAGGTGGATCCCATCCTGATGGGGTTCATCTCCATGAATCCTAGAGGAGAATGTTGATGGTAGCATTCCTGTTTTCCAGTTCGTCGCCTTCCGGAGTGTTTGAGAAGGAATACGACATTTATCGGGATTACAGCGCCGAAGGACAACTCCTGCACTACAGGTACCCGGGATTTCCCTCCTTATCCTGCAGATCCCCCCAAAAAATCTTCCAAAATTAGGAATCCTTATCCTACAGATCCCCCAAAACAATCTTCRYAACCTTAGAAATGTTTTCTGGGATCGGGGTTGGGATGGGTGGAGCAGTGAAGGTTTTATTCCCAAGCCTTCTCCTCRTCCTTTCCCTTCAGGTCCTTGTGGAATTCCAAAAGTCCTCAAGGAACCCCAAAAGTCCTCACTGAACCCCAAAAGTTCTTCTTGAACCCTACTGAGTCCATCTGGGACCCAAAATCCTCATCGGACCCCCAAAATTCTCACTGAACCCCACCAAGTCCTTGCTGAACCCCCAAAATCCTCACTGAATCCCAAAAGCCCTTCTTGAACCCCAAAATTCCTTCTTGAACTCCAAATCCTCAGTGAACCCCCAAAAGCCTCACTAAACCCCAAATGTCCTAACTGAACCTCAAACATCCTCACTGAACCCCAAAATTCCTTCTTGAACCCCAAATCCTCTCTGAACCCCCAAAATCCTTACTGAATCCCAAAAGTCCTTCTTGAACCCCCCCAAGTCCCARTTTGACCCCTCCAAGTCCTTCTTGAAACCCCAAAAATCCTTGCTGAACCCCAAAAGTCCCTGTTGAACCCCACCAGGTCCTTGTCAAACCCCAAAAATCCAAGATGAGGTTAAGACTGGATATTGGGGCTTTATGGAGTCACTCCAGGTTTTGATAAAYCCCAAATTCCTGGATTTTTTTCTGGAACTGGGGATGAGTGGATGCACCTCCAGCTCCTCCTTTGCTTTCCATGTTGGAAACAGAGACCAGGAAGAGCAGGATGCTCCTCATCCTTTTTCCCAGCACATTTTCCACACATTCCTGGCTTTTTCCTGGAATTGGGATGAGTGGAGGCACCTCCAGCTCCTCCTTTGTTTTCCATGCTGGAACAGAGACCGGGAAGAGTGGGATGCTCCTCATCCTTTTTCCCAGCACATTTTCCACACATTCCTGGATTATTTTTTTTTTCCACTTAAGGAAGAGATGCAAAAAACTTCCGAGCTTTCCAGGAGGGAAAACTGGGAATTTTCGTTGTTTGGCGAGGATAAAAACCCAATCCCATCCCGTCGGATTTTTAGCTGAACACTCTCCATGAATCCATGGACGACCTGGTCTCACCCASGAGCTTGGATGCAATTCCAAGTGGGAAGGAGCGGGATTTGGGAAGCATGGAGCTGTTTGGGAAAAAGGGAGCCAAGCCAGAATCCCGAGGGATTTGTTGGGGACATGGAGCAGTGACAGGTTTGGGCTGGTGGCGATCAAAAGCTTCGGTGTCACCGCGCTCATCAGCTCTTGGCATCAGCTGAGCCCCAGGAGACGCCTCCGTCTTCCCAATCCCATAAAAACCCCATGGAGCAGCCCTGGCTGCCCTTCCCCCAGCCCGCCGCCAGCCAAGGAGCTAATTAGCAGCTTTGCTTAATTAGCTGTGAGTGGACATCCTTCTGGAAGAACGAGTCCCCACGGGGTGGGATTAACCCCATGCSTGCCACGAGCTCGTGATGGATTTCTTGCTAATGGGATTAATTATGAGGGGGGAAATTAATCGTGGAATCATRGAATGGGAYCTCAAAGATCATCCAGTGCMACCCAAAACCATTCCAAGGGCWGGGACTCCTTCCAATAACCCAGGATGCTCCAAGCCYTGYCCAAACYGGCCTTGGACAATTCCAAGGATGGTGCTCCAGGACCTTTGGAAAGGCTGCAAAGGGATTGGGGGGATCTCTGGTTGTCCCATGGGCTCATGCCAACATGGAAATGGAGGATTTGGAGCAGGATGGAACCCAGCCAGAGCTTCAAGGGTCCTTCAAGGAGYGGGATGAGCCTTCAGACGCTTCCACTGGAGCTGCCACAGCTCCCTCAGATCCATCTGCTTCCAAAAACCCTGTTTGTGAAACCTCCAGGATCAGCTGGAAAACCAGGTCTGCGAGCCAGCGGCCTTCCCACGTCTTTCCAAGCCTTGATTCCAGAGGTTTTCCTCTGGAAAATGGCAGAGGGAGCCAGGATTGAGGCCCACAACTCATCCGTGGCTCTCTGGTGGGTGGGAAAGYGTGGTGAGACCCAGGTCGTGATTCCTGCCTTCCTCCATCCCCTCTGTCCGGGRAAGGAGAAACTGGAGAACTCCCAGATGTTGGGACAAAGTGTGGGATCAAGGTGGCTCGTGGAGAGAAATTCCATAGGATTCAAAGGGGGATCCATGAAATCATCACCACTTCCAGGTGCAGCTCCAGGGTTCAGCTCCTTGGATCACCCCAGGAGCTGCAGCAACACCCTCAGGAAGAATTTTTCCGCTTCCTTGGAGCTCCCAGCCAGCAATTCCTCCGGGAGATTTTTCCAGTGTAATGAAGATGAAGTGGGTGTCATTAAGAGGACGACATCGTGCTCYGTCTGCCTGGAAGGCTTTTGCTGGGAATTCCAAATCCCATCATTCAGGATCCCAGGCCTTAACCTTCTCCTTCTTAACTCCCTCTGGATTTGTGGTCCCTGGAGCTGCTTCACGCCCTCGTTCCGTTAAACTCTTTGCTAACCCAAAATCAATCTTCCCATCAGGAAATCCTCTCATTTGTGGGAGAAATCCCAAATTTCCATCTTCATTCCATGTTGCATCAGCCAATCAATGGATGGAAGGTTCGAGGCTGCTCAATCTGCATTTTAGACCAAATCTCTTCAACATTAAGGACCYTCTTCTCCCTTTCTCCTCCCGACAGCAGGGATGGCACCAAAGTTCTCTAAAGCTGTGGAGAATTCCTCATTCCAGACTTCAGAGCTGTTGTGTTCCAGCTCTTTGCAGAGAGTTGGGATGTCCAATCCATGAGCAGGGAGAATCCCGGTTCTTCCCGTGAGTGTTTTAGAAGAGAGGACAGCCGCTGCTTCACCCGCACAGGATCCTTGGTTTGGTCTTCCTCCATTTCTCCTGCACCTCCTCATCCAGGAATGTTTGAAGAGGTCTTCGATCTTCTTGAGGAATCACTCCATAGCAAAGAAATTGGGGAAATGAGGAGAAAATTGGGGTTGGCTCCCAAAAATCCTGGCACTGCCTTCCAGAGCTCCACAGAACCTCGTGTGGAGGCACCTGAGGTGGTTTTGGAGGTGGGCTGGTGTCTGCCAGTGTTTAGGAGGTGGCTGTCTCCTCTGTTTTGGGAGACAGATGTAATTTTCCAAAAATCTGTAGTTTTCCAGTTGTTTTCACCTCTTGGCTCTGATGGGGGTTGCTGGATTTATCTCCAGCATGGGAATCTTCAACATCCAAATCCTGCCCTGGCCACATTTGGCCTTTCTCCATCTGGATTTGTTGTCCTAGCACCACGTGGATTCAGGGAATGGCAGTAATTTGGCAGAGTTGTGTAAATCCAGGCGCAAAATTCAGGGAGAGACTTGCAGGAGCTGTGGAGAAACCCAGGAAGGAGGTGAGGAACCACCACGTCGGATTTGGAGTGCGGTTCTGACCATGAGTTCATAAATTCATAAATAAAGTTCCTGATTTTTAGARGTCAATCCATTCCCTGGTTCCTTTGGAACTGACACCAGCGATTCCCTGCTGTGAAAATCCCAGCTTTTGGGAAAAAAGGGGATGAGGGTTGATGGTTGTTCTTGGGAGTATTGCAGAGGTGGGACCTCCTGGGCTGAGCCTTCTGCCCAAGCCCCATCCAACCTGGATAATTCCACGATGGAGCAGCCACAGCTTTTCTGGGAATTCCATTCCAGCCCCTCACAGGGCAGAATTCCTTCCCAAAATCCCGCCTAACTCCGCCCTCTGGAAGTGGGAAGCTATTCCCTGTGTCCCATCAGGGATGAACGATTCAGGCTGGAGATACCAAGACGAGGAAAGGCTTTGGAGCAGGAAATGGAAAATCCACACAGAACAGGCAAAAGCTAAAAAAAAAAAAAAATCCCCTTTTTTGGAACTCTTTGTGGCACTCCCGGAGCCAGCGGGAGCAGATTCCGTATTGATGGACTATTTTGGGAAATGTCACTTCTGGTCTCTTTGTACTTCCCAGCTGGTTCCTCGAGACAATAAAGGCTCCTCTGTGCTCCTTCCCCAGCGTTCCCTCCTCCCTCTCCAATCTGGAGAGATCTCYTCTTGTTTTCGGTGACATTTGGATTTCGGGACAGAGGCTATTTTTGGGGGGATCGCTTTAATTGGGATGAACAGCCCCAACTGGGATTTTGGCAGTGCCCGGCTGGGTTGTGTTGAGCTTGTGTTTCCTCCTGGTGGGTTCCTGATGGGATTGATCCTGGAGGAGCTCCCTGGAGACCCCCTGGCCATCGTGGATGTCCCAAACCAAGAGGACAAGGCRGGAGGTGTGGCCTGGGGAAGGTCCACCCCAAGTTGACCTTCAGCCAAAGTGACTCATCAGGAGCAGTCCGAGTTTGTTTTGGTGTTTCCTCATCATCCACATCCCATAAAATCCTTTGGTTGGTCAACTTGACCTTCAGCCAAGTGGCTCATCAGGAGCAGTCCGAGTTCGTTTTGGTGTTTCCTCATCATCCACAAAATCCTTTGGTTGGTCAACTTGACCTTCAGCCAAGTGKCTCATCRGGAGCAGTCCAAGTTCATTTTGGTGTTTCCTCATCATGGACATCCCACAAAATCCTTTGGTTATGGATTTGTGCCCTCCAATGACCCGACCTGACTCTCCCACCACGCAACGTTCAAGCAGCCGCCAGAAAAGGGCAAAAATTCACCCTCCTGGCCTTCCTTCTCCTGAAGGAAAGTGGGAATGGGATGGTGAGGGATGCAATGGGTCGTGATCTCCCTCTGGTCTTGATGAACTTCATGGATGTTAATTAGCACCGATGCCACCGGAGCAGGAGAACGTCGGAGACATTTCACGTAGAACTAAACGTGATCCCGTAGCGCCATCCAGAGACAGGGATTGGACAATCCCTGAGAGTTTTGGAAAAATAATAGGAATTTCATTTTTGGCTTTTTTGATCATTATTTGATGGGTATAATCCTTTGGGAATATTTCAGTTGGAGAAGGGAATTGTGTGCGGAGGAGCTTCAGGAGGTTGTGGGCATCCATCRAACCAAGTCAACAAACTTTGGGCTTCAACATTCCCATTGCTCCAAAATTYCCCCAAACWGRATTTTCCCCTTCCTGGATATCCCATGGATTGTGTTGGATCCGTCAAATCATCTTGGGAAAACTCAATCCTGGCGTTCACCTTCTTCCCAAATATCCGTTTTATCGCCCAAATTACGCAAATTTCGCCTCGCTTATTCCGATTTTTCTAGGAATCAGCTTCAACCAATCAAAAGGCTTCCTAAAAAAATGAATTTCAAGGAGGAAGTGCTGCCCCTAAAGATGGGAAAAGGGGTTGGAAGTGTGGAAGAAGGGTTGGAGAGGCCATGGTGGGGTTGTGAGAACCCCAAATCCCACAAAAACCGAGAAACGAGGGCTTGAGGAGGAATTTAAAATTTAGAATTTTTTACATTTTAAAATTTAGACTTTAAAATTCCAGCCCAAGCCCTGGGTTATTTATGTGCACGGAATTCCATAGAATTCCACTTAAATTTTTTTGGGAACAGCACAACTTGCAGGTGAAGAGCAGCAAAACCATAAGATTGGAGGATTTGATGATTTTACCCTATGGATTAATTTGATTATAAATTACCATAAAAAATGAATTTTTGCATGATGATAGAGGCTGGATCCCTGCCCCGAGGGCTGGAAAATTTCAGGTGGAAGTCTGAACATCTTTAAGCTCTGCTTTTCACCTTTCCCTGCTTTTTTCCACGGAGATTTCCGTGCTGCCGGAGCGGTGCCAGGCACGGTGCCAGGCACAGGGAGGTTTTTTYCCATCCCTGAGCCCGGAATTCCCAGCGGGATGCACCGGGAGCAGGCGGTGCCCAGCTGGGAGGGAAGGGGGGGCCAGGCTGAATCCCTCATTCCCATCCCAGTTTAGCCCTGGAGAAGGGAATTTGAAGCTCAGGTGGAAGGCGGAGGGTGAAGATGCTCCCAAATCCCACCGGGGCCGGGGGAAGAAGGTGAGGAATTTGGGAATTTGGGATGGCACATTTGGGATGTTGGGGGYTGCCCAGGGATCCTTTGCTTTTCTTCCATCGGAAAACAAAATTTTAATTATTCAAATTCAAATTRTTTTTCCCACTTTTCCCAGGGAGGGGAAAATCCACTTAATGCTGGCTCTAAATTTTAATCTTGGCCTGCAAAGTCTGAACAGCACCGRGGCAGGGGAAAAGATCTTGAGAAAAAGATGGTTTGGGTCAGGTTTGGAAATATTCTCATTTGTAAACCTCACATTCCATCGAAAACCAAATGATTTTGGGTTAAAGGAATAAAATAATAATTTAAAATAAAATAATAATAATATATAATAATAATAATCACAGCTGCTTAAACCCAGCTGTGATTTATCCCCTCAGTCCCACCTCGATGGAGTGGAGCTGCCCCTCGGCTCCGTTGAAAGCATCAGGAATGTAAAAATCCGTGATTTTGGTTGGTTTGATGGGATTTTAAGGAATTTTGAGCTGTGGATGGTCAGAATTCCTGCCAGCATGAATAATGATATGTAAATGAGGGGGGGCTACCTGCAGGTTTGGGATGGCTGCGTCTGTCCAGGAAAAAAAACAGGAAGCAAAGGAATTCTTTAGATGAGGGATCCAGGTTTCTCCTCTCCCCTTCAACTTCCCAAAGAATGGAAGAAGATCAAGGAGGAGGGAAGGAGATTTAGGAGAACACTGAAAAATCCCGCCCTAAAAAAAAGAAATTATGTGGGAATCACTCAAATTTCTGAAGAAATGCATTTCTGGGATAGGAGATTTGAGAAGTGGTTTTGTCATGGAAATCTACAGGGCAGGAAGAATYTTCCCCATGTGGAGACAACAGCAGGGAGAAGCCGGTGCCAAGCCAGAAATAACAGGAATACTTGGAATTTCTGCTGGATGCCCCGTGCCAGCATCCCCTGAATTCCTCGGAGCGGCGGCGATTTAAGCACAAAAACTGCCTTTTTGGGATTCCTTTGTAAAATTCCATTTATTCTGTGGCTTTTCTTGGGTGGGGGAGGGAATTCAGCCATAATCCACAGAGCTTTTGGGAATATTGCTTCCTGCTATTTARTATTTGGGATGAGGTGATTTATGTGATGGAAGCGCCGCTGCTCCCTTGGGGGATTTTGATTCGGATCCGCTGCCGCCAGATGCCGCAGGCTGGGATATTTAGTGGCAGCTGCAAAGCTGGGAATTAAGGGGAGGTTTCACCTGGTTTGAGTGAAAACACCTGGATTTAGGAGGGATTTGGGTGGGGAAAGAGTGGAAATGTGGATTTCTGCAGGGAAATTCCAGATCATCTCATTCCAACCCCTTTTTCCATGGGCAGGGGCAGCTTCCACTATCCCTGTCCGGACTGGGCTTGGACACTTCCAGGGATGGGGCAGCCACAGATTCCCTGGGAATTCCAGTCCAGCTCCTGTGGAAATCCTCTGTGGTTCTTCTATTTTCTTTCCCCACAGTTTTTTGGGATCTGGGTATAAAAATCAGGATTAAAGACCTCCAGCTCTTCCAGAAAAAAACACGGAGGGATCCAAGATTTTTGTGTGTGGTCTCAGCAGGAAAAAAAGATTTTTTCAGGAGCAGAGCAAGGTTGGGCTYGGAGCAACCTGGGATAGTGGAAGGTGTCCCAGCCCATGGCAGGGGATGGAACKGGATGAGCTTTAAGGCCCCTTCCAACACAAAACCATTCCATGCATCCATGATGGAATTTTGAGGGTCTGGGAGGGCTCCATAAGGGGTTGAGATCCATCAGACCAAGGTGGAGGAACCCAAACTCATCCAGGTTTTCAACAGCAAGAAGCTGGCAGGAGGCTCAAGTCCCCAGGAGCTCCAAAGGCGCTTCCTGAGGTGGAAAAAGAAGGAATAAATCGTTCCCAAATCCCTTGGAGCGAGGACAAAGTCGTGGACAAACAAGGAGAGGCTGTGGAGCCTCCTGCAGGGAATTGTTTGTGGCTTTTTGTGGGAATTTTTCCCTCAGAATTCAGCGGTTGAATTCACTCCACCTTTTCCCGGGGGATGGAAAGGACAAATGGTTGGGAATAAATGAGGATTGGAGAGGGATGGACTGGGAGAGCAGACGGTGCCTCCGGCATCTTCTGTTCCAGCGTGGGATTGGTGACAGGATGTGCTGCCCTGTGCCTTGGGAACAGCAAATTCCAGCTCRGATCCCTCCTGTGAGCAGGGCARCTCCATCAAAATCCATCTTTGCTCTTCCTCCTGAGTGTCCCAAGGACTTGGAACAGGGAGAGAGGAGATGAAAATCCAGCTGTGCCAGGGGAAAATTCCTCACAGGAGGATTTCTTCCCAATATCGAATCCCATGGGCAGGGACACCTCATAAAATCTCAGGTTGCTCCAAGCCCCGTCCAACCTTGGACACTTCCAAGGATAGGGCAGGCACAGCTTTTCTGGGAATTCCATTCCAGGGCCTCACCACCCTCCCATGCAGGAATTCCTTCCTATTATCCCATCTGTCCCTGCCCYCTGGCACTGGGAAGCCCTTCCCTGTGTCCTGCCCCTCCATCCCTTGTCCAGTATCCGATCCCACCCAATCCCTCACACCTGCACCTCTCGGGTGCTCGGGAACATCCGTCCTCCAGCCTCTGCAGTGGTTTGGGAGGTGTGGGACCAGCAATCCCAAATTCTGCTGGAATTCTGACCCCTCCCCATGACGTTTCTCCCCGCAGGACCTCGTCCCTCCGATGGAACGCCGGCACCAAGGAGCGGATGCTGATCAAGGTGACGGACCGGGAGCCCAGCTTCCTCCTCCACCAAGGCAATGGCTACGCCCCGGAGAACCAAGGGGGCTCCCGCTCCCGCCGGCCCTCGGGCGGCCAACAGTCRCCCAACCTCCAAACCTTCTCCTCGGACGCCGACGGCTCCGTCTTCTTCCCRGAGAGGAAGCAGTCGCCCTTCCTGAAGAGGGCCGAGCACGTGGGCAGCTGCTCGCCGCTGCTGGGCCGCGGCGACTCCTTCTGCTCGCCGCTCCAAGCGCAGCACCGCAAACATTCCAGCGAGTCCCAGCCCTCGTCGCCCCGYTACGCCTACGAGCCCCCGCTCTACGAGGAGCCCCCCATGGAGTACCAGGCCCCCATCTACGACGAGCCGCCCGTGGACATGCAGTACGAGGCCAGCGGGAGCTACAAGGCCGGRTCGCCGCAGAAATCGCCCATCCGGAAGCCTCACCCTTTCCTGCAGTCGCCCAAGCAAGGCTCCAACTCGCCCTACCAGCAGCTGGTGCTCACCAAGCAGAAGTGTCCCGACCGCTTCATGAGCCTGGAGTACAGCCCGGCCGGCAAGGAGTACGTCCGGCAGCTGGTCTACGTGGAGCAGTCGGGCTCCAGCCCCAAGATGAAGACGGGCTTGAGGCACAAATATTCCCCCAACCCCATCGGCGGCTCCTACTCACTGCAGCACAGCCCCTGCCTGGTGCGGGACCAACGCCTGGAGATCAAATCGGGCGACTACAGCAGCATGGAGGGACCCGACTTCTGCCCSGGCCCCGCGGGGGCTCAGGTGGCCCAAGGCGAGGACTCCATGTCGTGGTCCAGCCAGCAGGACACCTTGTCCTCCACCGGYTACTCGCCCTCCACCAGGAAGAGGAAAAGCCGGAAGCCTTCGGTGAACCACGAGGCCAACGCCTCCTCCACGGAGGGCTCGGGGGAGCGGGAGGTGCTGGGAGAGCTGGGTGAGGAACGAGCCAGCAACAGGTCGCCCATGAACCGGACGGAGAGCAAGGCGGCCGAGGCGGAGGCRGCGCGGGGCTTCCCGGAGCCGTTCMTGGCGCAGGCGCGCCTGGCGTGGGAGGCGCAGCAGGCCCACTACCACATGAAGCAGCGGAGCAGTTGGGATTCCCAAAAGGACGGTTCGGGYTACGAGAGCGACGGAGCCCTCCCGCTGCCCATGCCGGGCCCGGTGGTGAGAGCCTTCAGCGAGGACGAGGCGTTGGCGCAGCAGGAGAACAAGCACTGGAAGAGGAACACCTTCGAGAAGTTGGGCTTCCCCCAGATCCTGCTGGAGAARAGCGTCTCGGTCCAGACCAACCTGGCCTCGCCCGAGCCCTACCTGCATCCATCTCAGGTAAYGCCCTTGGGAGCGGTCTCGGTTTTGGGGGTCTTCACCACATGGCCGATTCTGGTGGAAGCTCCTTCATTGCAGATCCAGTGGGATGGTCCCTGGGGTGATCCCACACCGGGATTGGGCATGGGCAGCTCTGTGTCATGATGGCCTCAGCTCTTTGCTGTGTTTTCTCCTGCCCTGGGTGGGGGGTAGATCCTGGATCCGCCCAGCTCCCAGGAGATTCCTGAGTGCCATCCCTGGCTGATCCCTCAGGGAAGTTGGTCCTTCAAAGGTGGTCCTTCCAAGATGGGCCTTGCCAAGGTGGTCCCTCAAAGATGTTGGTCCTTACCAAGACGGTCCCTCAGAGATGGTCTTTGCTAAACTGGTACCTCAAAGATGCTGGTCCTTGCCAAGGCAGTCCTTCAAAGCTGGGCCTTGCCAAGGCGGTCCCCTAAAGATGTCGGTCCTTAGCAAAGTGGTCCCTCAAAACCTTGGGATGAAAGAGCCACCAGTTTTCCAGGATTTGTGTCCCAGGGTTGTGGGCTGCCTGTTCCCTCCCCGAGAGACTTCTCCAGCCCCAAATTCCCGTTCCAGAGGAGACCCTGAGGTTCTGACCTGGAATCACTGGAGCTGGTGCATCCCATAAGGCCAGATTCCAGCCCATCTGATGTTTTCCTGGTTTTTGGGTATCCTCCATCAGCTTCTGGGTGTCCTCCATTAGTCCCTTCCTTCCCCTCCAGGGAAAGGCAGGGAAAGGCAGTCAGGGCTTCCAAAAAACAGGTGAAGATGCCATGTGTGGGGATAAATCCCACCTGGAGAACTTSCTGGAAGATGGAATTTGGTGTCAGCAGGAAGGAGACCCTGGGCATGGACCTGGGAAACAGCAAATCATCTGGAAAATTCCCATTTTGCCCATGGAAGTGTGTAATGAAATTGGTGGAGCGTCGCATCTATAGGCAGCAGAAGATTCCTGAAGCACAGTTGTCCCCAAGTGCTGCACAAGGAGGTCCAAACCCAAAACTGAAGGGCTCCAGATCCACTTTGGATCTTCATGCCAGAAGAAGCTGCCACCATAAATGATCCTACACCTTCTTCATGGAGCTTGGGATGTGGTGGGAATCTTCTCCACTCCCCAGAGGTTTTTTGTCCTGGTGGCCCCATCTGTTGTCCTCGGCCTCAGGRACACCAAGGTGGTGGGACACAGGCAGMAGTTYCCCAGAGAAGCTGAGGCTCCCCCATCCCTGGAAGTGTCCAAGGCCAGGCTGGATGGTGTTTGGAGCAACCTGGGATCATGGAAGGTGTCCCTGRCCATTGGAAYRSGWTKATCTTGAARGTCCCTTCCAACCCAAACCCCTCCATGGCCATGGCTGTGATTGTCACCAGTGGAGTGTCCCCACACTGAGGTGCATCCAAGCCCCATTCCAAGCTCCAGGACCTTCTCCCTTGAGGATTCCCTAATTCCTGAGGTGACACCATGGTCACTCCCTGGGACAGGCAGGAGGTCACAGCCATTTGCGGTTGATGCTCGATGGTTTATCCCCTTCTTGTAGGCCAGGGCATCCCCCAGGTTCATTCAGGTGCTAATTAGAGCTAATTAGGGCTGAAGTTAATTTCCTACTGGCTTTGGCAGCAGAGGATCCACCACATTTCACTTCCAGTGTCACTCCCCGGCCTGACCATGCTCTCCTTGGCTGGAAAAGGTTGATATTGTCAACCAACATGGTCCTTTCCTTCTCCCTGGGTGTTCTTGGTACACAGCGTGGCTCTGGTCCAGCCCATGGACCAGTTTTTTGAAGAGCCACGTCCCCAACAGCTGCCAAGTGAGAGACCTTCGAGCATCTCCTGCATCTCCTTCCACCCAGGAAACTCCATGGAGGACACAGAAGGACCTTTGGGGTGAAGTGGCCTCCACAGGGACAGCAGGGCCGGGTCCCTTGAGGGATGAAGCTCCCATGTCCCCATCCCGTGTCCCCATCCCATGTCCCTGCCATTGTCACCATGGTCAAGATGGGAGTGGAGCGATGTCGATGGAAAGATCTCGACATTGCAACAGGACGAGTTGTTGAAGAGACAAGAAACCTGACTCCTTTGAAGCAGCAGAAGCTCAGTCACCTGCCAACAGCTCTGGTGGCTCTTTGGGTGGCTTCCATGTCCCCTTGTGGATTTTCCACCTCCTGGGTCTTTCCACCTTCTGCTTTTTTTCTGTTCCTCATCTAACGCCCCACCCCGAGTCTGTGGCAGCACTGGAGTCACCTTACCCACAGACTCTTCTCAGGGCCACCAACGCAGCTCCTCCACAGGAGGTGGGGACAGCTGTGTCACCTCTGAGTGGTGTGGCATGTCCTTCCCTGCCTTGGGTGACATCCCCAGGGCCCCCAAACCCAGGTGGTGCTGGCCTGGGTGTTGCAGAAGAGTTGATGAAGCCACCTTGGCTGCTGCAGGACCACGGAATTGTCCATCCCAATTGTCCCTTGTTGGCCTCCTCCATGCTGGTCACCAGCTGTTGGGGTGTCCCTCCACCTCCTGGGGTGACATCCACAAGCCGGAGGACACTGGTCCACAGGGGTCCTCCGGGTCCTTCCCAGCTGGAAGGTCAAGGTTAAATCCTGAGCATGTCCTGTCCCTCAGGACATTGCTCATGGCTTGGAGGAGCCACCAACCTCCTCCTGTGGCCGCTGGAGAACCACCCTGGAAGGTGATTTTGGGTAGAGGGGGTTTCCTGAGGGGGCTGTTAAAGGTGGGTGCATCCCCAGTGTCCCCAAAGGACAGGTGGAACCCAAAGCCACTCACCCTTTGCCACCAACTCCTTCTGTTCATGACTCCACTGACTAAGAGTGGAGAGAGTCCGGCCTGTCACTTGTCCCTTCCCTCCTGATGTCAACCAGTGCCACCTTGGCTGCTGGCACTGGGCCAGCTCCACTTGGCCATGATGRGATTGAGAAGAAGCTCCTTGGAGAGGATGAGGTTTATGGGAAGACCTCTGAATGCTGCAATGGTTGGTTGATTGATTGAATGATTGATTGGTTTGTTGGCTCATTGGTTTGTTGCTTCGTTGATTAATTGTTTTATTGGTTTATTGATTGGTTGGTTAATTGGTTAGTTTGTTCATGGGTTTTTTCATCGATTGCCTTATTGGTTGCTTTGTTGGTCTGTTGATTTCTTGGTTGGTTCATTGGTTGATTGATTAATTAACTCATTAATTGGTTGATTGATCCATTTGTTGGTTGGTTGATTCGTTTACTGGCTGGTTGTTTCATTGGTTGGTCTGTTGGTTGATTGGTTTGTTGATAGATCAGTTGTTTGGCTCATTGGTTTATTGCTCGGTTTTTTTATCTGTCAGTTGATTGCTTGATTGATTGATTGGTTTGTTGGTTGCTTCCTTGGCTGATTGATCCATTTGTTGGTTGGTTGATTGGTTTACTGGTTGTTTCACTGGTTGATTGGTTGATTGATTTGTTTACTGGTTGTTTCACTGGTCGGTTTGCTGATTGATCGATTGGTTGGTTGGTTCATTGGTTTATTGATTGGTTGGTTGGTTTTTTTATCTTTTGCTTGACCGATTAATTTATTGGCTTATTGGTTGATTCGTTGGTTGGTTGCTTGGTTGATTGGCTTGTTGATTGATCAGTTAGTTGGTTCATTGATTGATCTGTCAGTTGGTTCGTTCATTGGTTTACTTATTGATTGGTCAGCTTTTTGATTTTTTGCTTAATTGATTAATTGATTGGCTTGTTGGTTGATTTGTTGCTTGGTTGATTGGCTTGTTGAGTGATCAGTTGGTTGGTTGGTTGGCTCATTGGTTTATTGGTTGGTTGGTCAGTTTTTTGATCTCTTGCTTCTTTTCTTGCTTAAGTGATTGGTTTATTGATTGACCAGTTGGTTGGTTTATTGATTGAGCCGTTGGTTGGTTGGCGCATTGGTATATTGGTTGGTTGGTAAGTTTTTGATCTCTTGCTTCTTTGCTTGCTTAATTGATTGGTTTGTTGGTTGGTTCATTGACTGATCCATTGGTTGGTTCATTGATTTATTGATTGGCTGGTTTTTTGATGCATTGATCGATCAATCAATCGATCAATCTCTCCATCAGCATTCCCCCCACCCCATCCCCGCTGACCTGTCCCTCCCGTTGTCCCGCAGTCCGAGGACCTCGGCGCGTGCGCGCAGTTCGAGGGCAGCCGGCAGACGCGGAACATGATGCCCAGCGCCAGCTGYGTCTTCCCCACCTTCAACCTGCGCAAGCCCTCCTCGGAGACGGACATTGAGAACTGGGCCTCCAAGCACTTCAACAAGCACACCCAAGGGCTCTTCCGGCGCAAGGTCTCCATCGCCAACATGCTGGCCTGGAGCAGCGAGTCCATCAAGAAGCCCATGATCATGACCAACGACCGCAACGTCAAGAAGGAGGCGTGCGAGATCTTCAAGCTGATCCAGATGTACATGGGCGACCGGCGGGCCAAGACGGACCAGCTCAACGTGGCCTTGGAGATCGCCACCAAAGGTTGGAGCATGCAGGGGCTGCGGGACGAGCTCTACATCCAGCTGTGCCGGCAGACCACCGAGAACTTCCGATACGAGAGCCTGGCCCGCGGCTGGGAGCTCATGGCCATTTGTCTGGCCTTTTTCCCACCCACTCCCAAATTCCATTCCTACCTTGAAGGATACATTTACCGGCACATGGACCCGGTGAATGACACCAAAGGTAAGTGAGGAACCGTGGCTCGGTGGCTTCTGGGGCTGTCTSCAATCCCTGGAAGTGTTCCAGGCCAGGTGGGATGGRGAYTGGAGCRAGSTGGRATARTGRAAGGTGCCCCTGGATGGTCTTTCTGGTCCCTTCCAACCYAARCCATTCCATGATTCCATGTCCCAACCCAATGWTTTGGTTCTTTTCCTCTTGGTTGAGTTTCCTGGTGGAAAGTAGGATGAGGAACTCATCCAGAACATCTCCTGGAGGTGCACTTGGTGCTGTGGGACCATTCCCACCCTTCTCCTTCCAGATGATCCGACAGGAGATCCAAGAGGAACTGAKCTTTGACACCTTTGTGGGATCAGCTCCTGGAACTTCTCCCATCCCCTGAAGTTCCTTCCAACCCAACCTTCAGAGTTTCCTTCCAACCCAAGCCATTCCATGATTCCATGGTTTCACCATCATTCCCACCTCCAGATGTTCCTTTTCAAGTAGCTTTGGAGTCAAAATTCCATGATTCCATGGTTTCCATCATCCCCACCTCCAGATGTTTCTTCTCAAGTAGCTTTGGATCCAAGAAAACCCCCAGTGTTGGGATGGAACCCAGAAGATTCCCATCTCCCGAGGTTTTTGCTAATGGCCAGAAAAGGAGACAGAAATTTGGGAAATTTGGGAATTTTAGGAGATCGTCTCCAGCCTTGGGAATGGTTGTCCCAAATCCTTCACCATGAGTTGATGCYGCCTCCCAGTGGGTCATGGATGAGGTGGGGCTGGGAATCCAGGAGGATTCGGGATTTTGGATCCCAAATTTCTCCTGGGATTCCGAGGTTTCCTTCAGCTCCTGGAGGACACCAGCAGGGACACGGTGGGGACACGAGGAGATGATCCCACCCCAGGTGGCCACAGGATGTGGAGACGACCCCGATGGGAATTCCAGGGAATGTTGGGATGGGTTGGGTTGGTCCCACCAGAGCTGTCAAAGTCATTTCCTGCTGGATTCAGAGGCTCCACCCCCAACTCCCCCCCAGCCAATCAGAGCCCTTCCCTGGGAATTCCCGAATTCCATCCTCGTTTTTTGAGTTTTCCATGGTTTTTCCAGGAATTTTGTTGTCTTTGTGTTAATTGGTTTCATTGTCAATGTTGATTTGTTTTAATTTGCATCTTTGATTCCATCTCATTTGGTTAAATTTGCATTTTCATTSTCATTTTAATTGGGGTTTATT
>CADDXX010001036.1:103515-133001 GCA_902810485.1 Alauda arvensis | reverse complement strand
ATACCCAAATGAAATTAATTTGAAAAGTGTTTAAGAACCTGAAAGATTTAATAATTTGGGGGAAAATGCTGATTGAATGGAAGTGTAATAAATGAGAAAGGTGATTTATTGAAGGAAAAGAGAAAGGGAGCATGAGATGTGTGATAAATACAGCTCAGTGTAAAGCAGAATTTTGTAGAGCTTCTTTTGGAAATAAAAAGGAAATAAAAGACAAAGGGGAATTCACAGCAAAGAGAAGATTTGAACTGGACAACATGGAAGAAAAACCAAAACACCTGAGCTGGAAATAAATCCCCACCTGTGTCCTAAACCTGTGACAGCTTCCAAAAGCACAAGAGCATGAGCTAAAAACCAACAATATTTCAGATCTGGTGCAAGGCAAGAATTCAATGAGTATAAAATACAATAAACATGAATTATTTCCTTACCACAGCTCCATAACTGCTCCTGTCTGTGTGTCCCTCACTCATATCTGCCAGATTGGTCAGGCTGCCCCCRTGGATGCCATTGAGAGCTTCACTGTACTCCTCCAGGCTTCTGCTCACCTCCTGGTGGCTCTCCTGCAGCTGGGACAGCTTACTCCTGGCCTGAGGAGGGAAAAATGCCTCAGAATGTCACAAACTCAACAATTCTGTCATTCCTGGAGTCTCTCTCAGAGTTTACTCCTGGCCTGAGGAGGGAAAAATGCCTCAGAATGTCACAAACTCAACAATTCTGTCATTCCTGGAGTCTCCCTCAGCCCTGGGGTTGTTTTATCCCCACCAGGATGGAATCCCCCTGACTCAAAGCAAATTAAGCTCCTAAAAAAACAGGTGAAAAGCTTCATTTTTATGAGTCAGGATTTTCTCCTGCTCTGAAAAAAGCAATTTTGAACTCAGCACTTCAAGAAGCAAAACAAAAAAAAAAGGAATAAAGAAGTGAAAAGCAAACGAACAGAAAAACGCCCTCGAAGAACCAAAAAAAAAAAAAAAAAAAAAAAAAAAAAACAAGAGGCAAAAAAAACTTTATAAAGTACAGTGAATACCTGATTTATTTCTTCCTGGGTTGATTTTAAAGATTTGATGATGGTTTCCAGCTGCACTTTCCCAGCCTGGATGCTCTGCTCCAGCTGAGTCTCCTCCTGCTGCAGGTGGCTCAGCTCTGCTTTGGCTCTGTTCAGGTCGTCTTCCTGGGATTTCAGATCTGATTCCTGAGACTGGATCTGCATTTTTAGAGAGGAGATCTGCAACAAGAGGGCAGAAAAATCAGAGTGGAATTTGGGATAAATGAGAATTATTCAATTGTGAAATTATAATGAGGAACAGAAAGTGGTAAAGCATCCTATCAACCACTAAAGGAAATATTTAGAATTTAGTATGAAGAAATTCATSCTGCTTTACACAAAATCCTTGATGAAAGCACATTCAATTACACCAAGAAATACTAATTTAAATCACACAAAATTTAAATTTAAACCCCACTACTTTTAAAGGTAAGCAAAAGATGTTCACCTTCAGAACTCTGTTGCATTCGAACTTTTATCAAGGTGTTTAAGGCTAATTTTTAACTCTGTTAAGAGTTAAAATTACAGAATTGATTATAAACTTATTTATCCATTTTCTTATGTGGCTGCCTGAGGAATTCCCATTTCCACTGGCAATTCCATCCACCTGAAAACTCAACCTGGGACATTCAGAGGCACCAAACCCACATCACTGCCCCAGGGCTCAGCACTGCTCATTTCCAACTGCCCTGCCAGGCTGAAGGAATGTTTTATACACCCCCAGAACCACAACAATTCCTGCAGAAAGCACCCCTGGAGATCCCCAGGTTCATTTGTGACCATTATTAAAGGTATTTAGGAGAGCAAAACCCTTCCTTGGACCTCTGTACTCGTGTGGAAATTGCTGTTAATGGCAGAAAACACAWGAAAGGAAGAAAAAAAATTCATGAAATAAATCAAATTTCCCTCAAGAGAAGACAAATTACTCTTGAGCAGGTCCAGAATTAACTCCCACTTACCACCTGTGTCTCCTCCTGGCATTTCTGCCTCACATCACTGAGCATGTCCTTCAGCTTGGCTTTCTGCTGCTCCATCTCATCCAGCCGTTCTTGGGCATCCTGTTTCTGGGCCTCCAGCTCCTGCAGGGTGCTGGTTTCCCTGTCCAGATCATTCTGCAGCTCCTGGAGACAAACCCCACACTCTGTAAGTCACATTTAGGTGTTGTCTTAAGGATGACAACAAAGAACTTGGGAAAATTCAGGTTATTTTTGACACCACCTGCATTTTTTTTGGTTTTTTCTGCAGGAAATAAATCCCTGCTCATGAGGAGGAAAAGGGATTGTGACACGTTTGAGTTATCCTCATTATCAAAACTCTCCAAACAATGATTTCCTAATTTACAGGGTTAGTTAAGCACTWACAAAAAAGACATTTCACATACACTGTGCTTTTATTGGCATCAGATAAAAACATTTCTGATGGAGAGCAGTAAAATAAAATGTTCTCTGCCAGGTGGAGAAAAATACCGAAAGAGAGAGAATGACAGAAAAAAAATGCTAAATTGCCATATATTACTTTAGCATTTTTTGCCATCTATTACTTAGATTAACATGAAAACTACTGCTGATAAAGAGAGTTTTTACCTGAACTTCATTGCTTTTCTGTCTGATTGATTCCTCCTTTTCCCTAATGTCCTGCTCCAGGGAATATTTTTCTCTGGCAGATAAAGAAGGATTTGGGATTAATTCAATAAAACAACACCCATGAAAAMAACAATTGATTATTCTGGAAACACCATCAGATAAAAATGCCAGCCTGCATTCTCCTGGATTCTTTAAAGGAGAAAAGGCTGATGCATTTGCATCAATCACTCCTTGGAAAATATCATCAGCAATCTTCTGACAGGGTATCACCAGGAAATTATCCCCAATTAGAGCAACAAACAATGACAAAATGACTAAAACAAAATAAAAGGAGCTGACAGATCAGTGCTGCAGACTGATTTTGTTATTCTACACCAAGATTTTGCCATCCCACACCCAGATTTTGTTTGCAGCCCACAGCTCTCACCTCTGCAGCTGTGCAATTTCTTGGCTGATGTCATCCAGCTCCTTCACCCCTGTGAATTCTCCTGAGCCAACAGAACTTGCACTGTCCTGTGGAGAATGAAASAATCCAGTAAAATGCCAAGTTGTGACAGAAGCTCCTCCTTTTAAGGACAAAACCCTCATTATTTGCATTTGCAGAATTCCAGGGGAGACATCCAATCCTTCTGGAAGAAGCAAGGAGCATGCCACACACACTTCTACCCCTGAGACAGGAGGATTTTGGAGGTGTGAACACTCAGCAATGAAAGCACAGGCACAATGCCCACAAGGGAACTGGGAGAATTAAAATTCAAAACCTGTAACTCAGTTCTGCCACAGCCAATAGCAAAGTTTACAGGGGATTTAACAAAATCAGGTTGTAATTCCAGTCTTTTAGAGCCCTGCCACAAATAATTGGCAATTTCTGCCATTTTTCCCCATTTCCTGGAGGTTGTTTSTACATTAATTCATTCAAGTGGAGATCAGGGCACATCCCCTGCCTTCAGGATAAGACAATCACCATCAGAGGTTAAGAAAAGATGTCAGCATTAGGTTTAAAACTCATTGTTATAATAAAAAGGATTTCTCTTTGGGAAAAAAAAACCCAGCTGAGCCAAAAGTGCAGCCCTGAGCTCAGTGCTGGCATGACAAAGCAGGAGATCTGCAATTTTTATAGGGAATTTTAAAAAGAGGAATGCAGAGTTTGCTTGCTTCACTCACTTTGAGACTGCTGTGGTGACCACACAAAGCTTGGCTTTATGAAATAGTAAAAAAACAAACAAGAAGCCAAGAGCAGCAGAGTGAATTGGGACAATTTATAGAAACAATGGTGAATATACAGTTTAAATAATTTCATTAAATCYTCATCATTTTTCTGGTAAAATGCCATTAAGTAATCACAAATAACAACAATACAGACTAATTTTTCAAGGTAAGAAATTAAAATTAAAATTTATGCTGTCATGCCAGATCCAGATTTGCTGCACTGAATGCTGGGCAGGATCACAGCCAGGTGTCACCAAACATGACCACAAAATCACTTAAAATTAACTGGATGGGATAAGTTTTGCTTAGTTCATTTTATCTTATGCTCAGCTAAACACACACTGCATGGGGAAAAATAAAATTGCAATGAACTGCAAATAGCAGGAAGCTCAAAGCTCTCACACCAAGAGAACTTGTCAGGAATAATTCCAGCAGCACTGAGCTGGGAATTCCTGCCACACCAACACATCTGCAGGGACATCCCTTTGGGCACTCCACACTGCTGGGACAGTGGCACAGAGCTGCAGGGCAGAGCAGGCAGAGGGGGGCAGGTGAAAGGCTGGCTGAAGTGACAGAAGCATGCACTGGGGATGCTGCATTCCTCTGGACACTGCRGGTACTCACACGGCGCATTTCTGTCAGCGCTGAGATCTCAGCTCCCACAGGGGGCAAGAACCCTGAGAGAGTCTACAGGGAAAGGACAGAGGGAAAAGCTCAGCAGGRTCAGCAACAGCAGGGATTCAAAGGTTTTTTGGTTGGGGAAAGGAAATAGAATAGAAAGGAATAGAAATAGAAAGAAAATTGTAAAAATATCACAATAAAATCGATGTAAAAAGCAAACTTAGTGACACAACATAAATATTCCTTCAATGCAAAATTCATCCTCAAAGCTCCTCACCTTTCTGTCAGCTCAGTGTTACAACAAACTCACCTGGATGGGGGTGTTCCTGTCTGTGGGAGGGATCATATCAGGAGCTAACACTTGTGGAGGATCAATGCCCTTGCTGACCTTCTGCTGGATGAGATACATGGCAAGGGCAAACTGCTCCTTGCTGAGCTTCCCCATCTGCCTCGTGTCTGCCAGAGCCCTAAAAATAATCAGATCCTACTTACAAACATGAAAATCTGATTTCTGCTTCACCAAAARGCCTGAAATGCAAGTTTATATATGTGATTTCTTCATCAGAGCTTACTTATCCTAGTTAGATTTCCATGAACAGTGCAGTGTTTYATTACACATATTTAAGTGAACAGAAAAGTGTTAGTCTGAGAAAATATTTGGAGCAGTAGAACTTCAAAAGACAGTCACAATTCACAACCTGACCTATTGCCCCCACCCCATGAAAAGCAAAAGGAGGATTTATTTCTCCCTTCATTTCCCATCCAGCCCACATGTTGTGGTTTGTGGACAAGTAAAAGAAGTTGGGGTTTTTTGTGTTTGTTTCTGGTGGTTTTTAATGTGAGGATCMCACTCTGAACCTGAGAGCAAGTCCCAAAAACCCAGCTAGCACAGAACTCTTACCATATGTGTGCCAGGAGGTTCTGAGACAGACCTGAATGCATAAAAATGTCCTTCACTTCTTGGCCACTCACAAACCCATCCATGTCTGTGTCTGTCTTCAAGAAAATCTCATCATATCTCACTTTCTCAGCCATTGGCACCACCCAGTTCACAGCTGGCTGCAAAACAGAATGAGGGGTTTCAAAAGGACAGGAACACAAAATCAGGCAGAGCTGGGTGTGCTGAGCACCTTGCATGCTCCAGTCTGCCTGGTAAAGGAAATATTTTTATAGATATAATATTTAAATAGATATCTAAAAGTATTTAAATATGTCTTTAAATATATAACTATAAATATTTAAATTATATTTAAATTTAAATATAACTAGAACACTGCATGTTCTAATTTCACCCTTTTTATCTGAATGAAAATGCTGATTTACAGGAATYCATCAGTTGAAAAGCGTGAACTCTTTGGAAATACAGACCCAACTTTATAAAGCCCTCACATAAAGCAGATTTGGAAGCAGATGAATGATTTMTGTGGTATTAARGCAGACACCCAAACAAAACACTCTGTGATTTCACTGTGAAAACACTGTGAAAACTGAGCTTTGCCACCTCTGATTAAAACTCACCTGCTGCTCTTCCAAACCTCCCCACCCTCATTCCACCCTCCCCACCCTGAACACTCACAGGGGGCAGGAACCAAAAAGCAGATTTGTTTTCCTCACAGCTCCCAAACCCACAGAATTCAAAAGCCAAGGAGAGAGGTGCACCTGTGCTTGTTTGATGCTGTGCTTGGGGGACAAGCTCCCTGTGCTGTTGAGGCTGTTGACACTGCCATGGGACGGGGTGGAACGCAGGCTGTCCTTGGGGGGAGGACTTGCAGGGAGCACAGGAACTGCACCAGGGAAAACAGGAGTCTTCTTTCTTTTGGAAGGTGGTATGAGAGAAGGGGGCAATTGTGAAGGGACTGACTCTTTCTCAAGAGCTCTATAAACCAAATGCATTGCCTGCAAAAGGCAAAAAAGGTCAGGTAACATTGACAGTTATCATGGAAAGCACCAAGAGCTGCCTGTGGCAGTCATTTATCATGTTAGGAAAACAAAGACTTCAATATATAAACCAGAGCAATTCATTTTGAATTGAATTCCAAGGAGTTTAATGTTGACACAGGCAGTAGATGGATTTGAGGAAGGTCACTCAAGAGCTCCATGTGAACAATTCAGATGAGAACACTCAACTGCAAAGCTCTAGAGAAGGAAAGGAGCTCCTTGCTTTGACAGACAGAGCAGGCAGCAAATGGAGAATTTAAAACAACCTACCACAGCAAATTCATCCTTGTCCAGGTGACCATCCTTATCAATATCACTGAGATCCCAGACCTACAACAATTAAGATTAAAAAAACCATTTGCAGACCAAGTTACACTTTATGTTTCCATTGTATTTTAAAAGACTCCTCACAGATTTTGGTAAGGATCATATCAGTTATATCACTGACTCCTCAGAGATTTTGGTGAGGATTATATCAGTTTTTTCACCTCTCTAAACAGGCACTTTTCCAGAGCTCTTACACAGAGTGTGCTCACTGTCAGAAATATCAATATGCAAAGCATTAAAAATGTGGTTTTAATGAAGGCAGAAAAACACTTTAAGGTCTGCTTCCCTTGCAAATATCCATCAGATGCACTAAACTCACACCTTGGAGGTATTTTTAATACACATGAAAAGAAACCACAACAATTCTGTAGTACAAAACTTGCAGTACAACAATTTGTACAAATAAAGGAGGATGTTTTAAGGCATTCTCCTGTACAAACAGGGAATGGATTTCATGGCTAATAACTCACATTTGTAAAAATGACAGAGCAGCAGAATCTAATTTTATAGCAGCTGTGATGGCTCAGGAAAGCTTTTTCTGGTTTTTGAACAACCAAAATCAAATTTCCAGCTCTTCAATGAGCAGAGAGATAATGAAGCCAATCTCCTCCAGGGCTGAAATCACCACTCTTACATTTATTTCTAAGTGGGAGACTTCAGAGCCTCCATCTTCCTGCTTTAGAGCATTCACACCATGCAACACCTCAGCCAAAACCTGATCTCTGCCGGTAAATTAACATTTTTAACATTACARCTATGAGAAGCTAAATAAAAAATAAATCTAAACAAGTTACTTACCCTTCCAAGGATGTCAAGAGGTAGCTTTGAATTCATCAGTACTGGTTTTACTTTGTCTCCTGAAAGTAAACCATTTACTGGCAAAAGGCTTTCAAAAATACCATCAAACTTTGCTTTTTCTTCCACCTAGTTGGCAAGAAATAGTCTGAATGAGTAAAAAAAAGTGTGTCTGTGTGAGTAATGAAAATGAGATCTTGCAAGAAATCAGTGATGTAGTCATGCTAAATGTCAAAGCTTTCTTGCAAGTGCCACTGGATTTAAATGGAAACCCCCCAGCTTGGAAATTCAGCTCCTAAATTAAAGGTTAGGACAGCTGAGAGAGCTCAGATTTGGTACAAAATTCTCTCACTGGGAAACTTCCACACAAGAATGATATTTACTTCTAAAAATGGATGGAATGGATTCTCTTTTACACTTACCCTCACAGCCCAGTGAGTCTCTGTTGAGGGAGGTGTGATCAGCAAAGGGCTGCTGGTGTCACGCTAAAAATCAGAGAAGTTTTCATTTTTATAAAYATATTTATAGATAAATAGATAAATACACACACTTCTGTCCCCAATACTTTAATTGCATTAAGTTCCAGATGGTTATAGACATGAAACTTAACCACATTGAGGAAAACAGGCTGCACTGTATATAAATACACTCATTTTACACACTCAGTTCATGGCATGGCCAAACACAGAACCAACACAAGCCACAGAGCTCCTGCAGGGCAAAGCTGCAGCAGTGCCTTTTTCTGCTCATTCCTGCTGACCCAGCCACAAAATAATCTTTTTTTCTTCCCCTTTTTTTTTCCCCTAAATTCAGAGTTTAGCCCTACAGAACTCTTTCTCAGCAGCCTAAAGCCCCAGAAGCACACACCCCAWTTTAACAGCAGATGACTCCAGTGCTGCAGCTGAAGCTTTAATTGTCACAGAGCACACTGAAGTGGGCATTACTCACAAATTTAGGAGGGGGCACAGTCAGGCTGAGGCTGCTCAGGGTCACTTCATGGCCGTTCTGGGCACAGGCCACGAGGCGCAGGGCGACGTAGAAACCCTGCAGAGACAGGGGTGGTGTCCAGCAAAAACCAGCTCCAAACCAGCTCCAAACCAGCTCCAAATCCCACAGAACAACCCACTCTGAGTCCTACCAACACTGCACATGTGCAACTCAGCCAAAAAAAAAAAACCCACAGTGAGAAGCAGCCCCTTGCTTTTAAGGATAAAGCAGGAAATTTTAACAGGAAACAAAGAGGAGGAAAGTGGGAAGTAATTTTTATGAAGTCTCTCCTCATTAAAATTCAACAGTTTTTCTTAAAGATTAGCAATGTTTTGGAAAAGGTCATTTGTATCTACAAGTAACTGGCTATTTGATATTCCAAGCCATTTTTTCAGAAAAATGCAAGGTTTTTTTCATGCACAGAAGTTTTCTAAAATCAAATCAAGCTTTTCATTGGTGGCACAATCATTGTGCATTTACACAGCACACACACTGATTGTTTCCAGAACAAAAGAGATACAGAAAACTGCAACCAAGCCTCACTGAGCATAAAAACTCATCTTGTAAACAAAAACTCAGCCCTGAAAAAGATAAAGATAACTGCTGGTGGTACCAGGGTTTGATCAAACCAAGCTAATCTGGGAATTCTGCATGGATATTTCATTTACCTGTTTATCTAAGTATCCTTTACCCTCTGGATCAGCCAAATCCCATATCTGTGGAGATACAAAAATTAAAAAAGCAGCAGTGAATTTGACAGAAAACTCAGCTCAACATTTCCTACTCTGAGTCTTCTTCAAGTGCTCATTCAGGTTTCAAGCAATGACACAAAATGTTACTGAGTTGTGGAGTTAACAACAAAAATGTTACACAAAACACAAATTTCCTTTTGAAATTTTTCAGTTCACTTCAAAAAGTGCACAGACAATTCCTGCATCCTCCAATCCCTTCAACTTACCTTTCCCAGGGTGATATCAGAGAGACCAGATTTTTTAAGAAACAGAGCAGCTTCATTTGCCCCAACTCTCCCTGTGTATGTTGGATCTACCTGGAGGAGAAAAATCAACATTTCATTGAAACATGTGAGTGTTGTGAAAGCAGATGGGAGAAATGCAATGTGCTCACTCAGAATTCACAGAGTTTTAGCACAGCAGTGGGGAAATGAAAGAGAAGGAAATCTTGGGGAAATCTTGCACTTTTATTTTTACTTTGTTTTGTTTTTTAAGAACATACCTGTTTGTAATATGTTTCATATATTGGATTCCCAGCAGAAAACTGGAACACAAGGAAGAAAACAGAATAAACAACAATCAGAATTGGCAGGAAAAGAAACATACAGCACTTTGTGTATTATTTCTATGGAAAAACCTACAATAGTGTGTTAGTTTGTTGTGTTACAAACTTGAAGTGGATAACAGTGATGCACCAAGAGCACAGACTTTGTCAAATCTTAAAACTTCCCATGAATCAGGATTCCTGCCTCTCCTCACACTTTCACACAGGGATAAGGTTTTGCAGAACAGATTAAATGATTTGCTGGAGTGTTTCAGATCTCGGTGCTGGTAAGAAAGGCCCAGCTTCCAACAGGGTCCTGCCCTGAGCACCCCCTGCACCTTGAGCATCCTCACAGAATCTGTTCAGTAACATTTGGTGTTATCCCACACCAAGATTTTGTTATTCCTGTGTGTGTAACCACAGAGCCCTGTGCTAACACATTCTCAGGATTAGGACCTTAAACTGAAACTGAGTAAACAAAAAAAAAAAAAAAACACCACCCAAAAAAACCAAATCAAAATAAACAAAATATGGAATGAATGGCAAATCAACAACTCTGGCAATTCCCTGACAGCATTTTTGGGGGGTTCCAACTTGGTGGAATCACTGCAGGACAGGAAAGCTGCAGAGCCAGAGGAAGCCCTGCCTTTTCAGCAGGTCCTGGTCCCTCTTGCTGACACTGAACTGCAATGCCAGAAGATGCAGAAGCCCCCAAACCAATCTTCTCCCTCTTCATCCCTCCTCACTGCTCTGCCCAGCCTCAACAGCAAAACCAGCCCAGCCAAAACCAGCCCAGTCCTCAGAGCATTCAGAAGCCTTAAAATTAAAAACTCAGTGAAGAGTTTAAGGAGTGAGATGCAGAGATGTCACAGAAGCTGCTCAGGACAAGCAGTGAGACACCTGAAATGAGGATTTCACACTGAGTCCCATCACTCCTGTGTCCCCTCAAAATGTCACCTTCTTCCTTGGCATCCTCCTGGATTTCCAGATGTTCTGCCTGCTCTGACAGGAACTTGATGAAAGAAAAGACCAAACCAAGAACATGAACATTTTATTTGATGCCAGGAGAACCTTCTTGGGAGTTCACAACAAACATGTTAATCCTCATTTGAGGAGCTATCCATGATAATTGAGCTCTCTGAACCAAGCACAAGCAAACACTGACTCTCTCTGAAGATCACAGCTCYATTTGAAAAGTCCTGCATTTCCAGAACAGTTCCCTAAAAGTCTTAAATGGACCTCACTTATATCCATCAACAAAACCAGCTGCTGCATTTCCAACACCAGCAGCCTCTGGAAGCTCTCCCTGATGGTGGGCAGGATTTCAGAAGGATGCTGCAGACATCACTGATAAATCTGATTATTCTCTGTGCTGGCATGGAAATGATCAGCAYTGTGTTCCTGTCCAAGCAGGAAACACATCACTCAGGGAAAAGCTGGAAGCAGGAAATGGCTCCAGCTCTGAATAAAACCCAGTTTTCAGCCAACTGCCACCAAACTGCCCCTCAGACAAGAGTCAGACACCAGCTACAAGCTCCTCTAACTGATGTGGTGACCTGGAGCATGCAGAGACTGGATTTGCACCAGGACACAGAGSAAATGGCTCCAGGAATGATCTCATCCCATCACCAGACTTTGCTGTCACCCTCATTTGGTGGTGCCTCACCTGGCAGAGGTGGCAGGAAGCCAGGCTGAGGGGCTCCARTGCTGGGAAATTCCTTCTAAAGCAAATTATTCACCCAAAGGCTGCTGGAAAGCACTCCAGGATCAATTACCTACTTGCAGGATTTTACAAAGGCTCTCTGGCTGATTTACCTAAATGCCTGCACCTCTGTGATGAAGCAGAGCAGACAAAATGGGTTCAGAGGGATAAAAATAGCACACAGCTCTGTCTGCCCCTCACCACAGTGATGGCATCAGCACCAGTGCAGAGGAGTCTGCAATTTGGTGACATCTGATGATGAAGGACCAACCCAAGGCTGGCAAAGACAAAGAGTGCACACTGATGATGTCAAAGCATGACCTGGCAGAGAGGTTCAGTCTGGCAAAAAGTTTATCCACAGGTAAAACCCCCAGTTTGTCCACCCTGTGGTTCCTGTGCCTGTTATTTAATATATTATTATATATTATATTATTTCATAATATCAAATAAACATCACCTCTGACCAATGCTTCAGACTGTGAAAAACCAGCTTCCCTTTCTTGTGAAATGGATAAAAGTTGAATAAAAAGACAATAAAAGACAATAAAGCAGAGTTGAGGGCTGGGTGATTGGYATTAGAGCACACCCCATAACCCAAAAGCTCCTCTTTAAATCCCTTTTTGTTGAATATTCACACATCAAACATTCTTTTTAGATGTTCCCCTGCAGTCTTAAATCCCCCCCAGTCTGCTCCCATCCCATCCTGGAACTTTTTTTCTTCTGCTGCCTCTCTGATCATTGGGTCCATAAATCTCCGTCATTGTTATCTTTGTCCAGATAGAATAATCACAAATGTGAGAAATCTGATTATCTTTACTCTTTTCTGGGTTATATAGCAAAAGCAGTCTTTATACCATGCTATAGCTTAAAAAAAGATTTTTATCACTCAATTATTTCTAAGTTTCATTAATAACAAATAAAATATATTAATACAGTGTAACTTTCCAACATTACCCATATAATATTCAGTTTAATATTTGCAAAAAGACAATTTTATGAGATGTATTTACAACAATTTCATCTCCCAACCAGACCCTTGGGAGCCCCAGAGCTTTGCTGTTGAAGCTCCAAGTTGGTTTCCTTGTCCAGAATCTCAGTTCTGGAGCCTGCACTCACAGATGTGCACCCTCTGTGTGTGCTGTGTCACCTGGGGGTCACACAGCTCAGTAATCACAAAACTCAGCCCATCAAAAGAGGAAGTTTATGATTTTAAAGGAAATTCTGTTCCCTGCCTTCATTGCAGCCAGACTACTCCTGGCAGTTCAATATAGGAAAACAAGTTTTAGAGCTACAGTGCTTCCACTGAATTAGYTGGAAAATGCTATAAAAATAACTGAAATGTTTAGAGAATGTGGTTCTTTAACCCCCTAAACAAAACATTTTATATCAGAAGGAATACCACTGATGCCAGCCTGTCAAAGAATTTAAACAGCAGAGAAACTGGATTTCTAGAGGAAATATTTGATAATTATTTGATTTTTACCAACTTATTATAGAAGTTTCACAACTACAAACTCTTTACACCCAGAGTTTGACTCACACATTTTGCACCACGTGAATCACTTGAAAATTTCTGACAACAGCTGCACACGGATGTTTTCAGATGTTTCTGAATATGTTTCACTTAATTAAAGTGATGTTAATCAGGACTCCTGCTAAGCAGCACTACATGTTCTCAGTAAGTCACACAGCAACTTACCCAAGCACCACAGAACTCCACTGAGAGATAAATATTTAGAGTACTGCAACTCAAAGATCATTATTGAAATAAAAACGATTATTTAAGTAATCTGAACTACTGACAGGAGCCATTCAAAATGCCTGACTGGCCTAGGCTTGGTGTAGGAAACAGCTTGAATTTCAAGGCACTGAAGGCACTGGGGTGGTGTTGCTTTTAAGCAAGTAAGTCAGTCTTAAGAAGTATGAAGTGTCTCTTCATAGGGCCATGGGAAACAATGAACAGCGATCACACCTAGGCTTGAATTATCTGSGTGTTAAATCAATCAAAGAATTTGTAACAAGAGGAACCAATGCAGGGATCCCRAGCGTTCCAGCAGAGCTGCAAAGGGTCAGGGATCCGCTGTGCCTGCAGAGCTCATCCTGCTGCTGACACACGAACCGACACGTCCCGCTCATCCCCTTGAGCCCCGCACAGCCCGTCACGGCAGCTCCGGGCATCACCCTCCCGGTACGGGCAGGAAAAGCCGGAGCCGTGCGGAGCCCCGGCCCCAAACCCCGGCCCGGGCTGGGGGAGCTCCAGCGGCCCCTCAGCCGCACCCCGGGGCCTCCGTGAGGGGAGACGCGGGCACAGCCCGAGCCCCGACCCGGGCAGCGCCGCTCGGGGGCCGCCCCTGCCCCGCCCGTGTCCCGAGCTCATTCCCCGCGGGCCCGGCCCCTCCCGGCACAGGGCCCTGCACCCAGCGCCGGTGCCCGGTGCCCGGTTCCAGCCGCTTCAGGGCGCGGCCCCRGCTCCGCTCCCCGCTCCGCCCGCCCGGCCGGGCCCAGGCCCGCGGGCAGCCCCGGTACCTGCTGGCTGAGGGGGATGAGCGCCGCCATCTTCCAGCCGCTGGGTCGGGCCGCGGCCGGGGCGGAGCGAGCGGCGGGAGGGGCGGCACGGCCGGGACCGGGCGGGCCCGGGGAGGAGACACGGCCGGGAGCGGGGAGGAGACACGGACGGGAGAGGGGAGGTGGCAGCGGCTGAGGAGGAGCCCGAGTGTCCGCGGCTTTCTCGCGGCCCCGCAGGCGCTCCTGGCCCGCAGTCCCCGCTCCGCAGAGCCCGTCCATCGTTCAGAACGGAGGAGATCCTTCAGATCGTTGGGTCCCAGCTCTGACCGATCAGCCGGTACCATCCTGCATCCTTGTTATGTCTTCATCGCAAAATTCGCGTTCTCAGCATTAGTCCCACCATGGGTTCGGGTTCATCCCAATCTTTTTAAATACACGGGAAAATAAGAAAGCAAAACCAGTGCACAGTTCAATTACATTGAAAAGACTGCCTATTTCATAAATATATATATATATAAATATGTAAAATATGCTGTTTCACTGAGGGCTCTTAACKCAAATCCTGCCGAACAACTGGATTCATTCCCACCTCGCTCCAATAATTAACAAATCGCACGTTTGTAAAAAAATCCTCATTTATTAACCCCGGTGCACTCTGGGGCTTGTAGTCGGGACGCCGGGCGCGGCAGTAAACCTGCCTGTGATTGGCTGGCGGCGCCGACCGCCTCGCGCATAACCAATGAGTGGGCGGGACGTTGGGGAGTGGCGGAAACGGCTGCGCCCCGCCCCGGCTCTGAGGAGCCTCCGCCGCCTCGGGCCGGGCGGATCCGGGAGCGTTTCTGTCCGAACCGGGCGGAGCCGGGAGCGTTTCTGTCCGAACCGGTCTCGCCCCAGCCCGTCCGCTCTGCCCCTTCCGTATCTGTCCCGTCCCGAATGGCCGCGATCGCTCGGGCTCCCGCGGGCCGAGCGCAGGTGAGGCACCGGCCCCGTCTCGGTCTGTACCTGCTCAGCCTCGGGCCGGRCCGGTGTTTGTGTGGGGAGGGATGGGCACAAATCCCTTCCTACAGCTCCGTGACAGAAGGGTGCGGGCAGCGACCCGCTCTGCTCGCAGGGAACCGGGGACAGGACGGGAGGACGGTCATGAGCCGTGCCAGGGGAGTKTTAGGTTGGACATTCAGAGAGGATTTCTTCATAGGAAGGATGGTCAGGCACTGGGAGGGGCTGCCCTGGAGTCCCCATCCCTGTGCAGTCCCCATCCCTGCAGATGTTTAAGGACAGACGGGATGCAGCACACGGTGCTTTGGTCTCGTTAAGAGCGCGGGGATCGCTCCCGGGTTGGACTCGCTGATCTCGGCTCTTCCCTAAGATCGGTGTCTCTGTGGTTCTTGGCAGGGCCACGGCCTCGCACCCGGCAGGAGCAGCACCCGCGGGCACCTCTCGGAGCTGGAGGACGCTGGAAGAGCTCGGGGCCGGTTCCTGAAGGGGCAGCGCTGCCCGCGGGGAGGGAGCGGCCCCGCAGCCCCGGGCAGCGCCTCCCACACGCGGCTCAGCTCCGTCCTGCAGAAAGTGGCACAGCTGGAAAGCAAAGTCCTGGGGCAGAAGAAGCAGCTGGAAGTGCAGAACGCTGGCTCGGGCCTGAAGGCTTTGCCTGAGGAGGGCACCTCGTCTTGCAGCTCATCCTGCAGCTCTGGGCATGAAGGCGGTGCCAGGGGCAGGAGGTGCTGGAGGAAATCTGGTGCCACCAGAGGGACCCGCAGGGATTCCTGCTCTGAGCAAGAGGAAAGCATCCAAAGCCCTAAAAGGAATGTTCCAGTTAAACATCAGCTTGGTGTGGATAGTGAGGAAGAGGAAATGAGAGAATTGCTGGAGAGATCTCTGGGCTTTTCCAGGGGGAATGGGAATCAGAAGGTTCTGGTGAGTGATGCTCAGTAGAAAGGGGGTAGAAAGGGWATGACAAATTCTGCTGGATTATGGACTTTTATTAATGCTTTTATRTAATTGTTTTAATTGGTCAATCACTTTCTATTTAGATCACACCAGCAACTCAGTTTTAAATTTGCATTTGTGTCTTGCTGATGGGAGGGTCAGGTTCACACCTTGACATCCTAAAACTGCTCTGTTTTACCCACAATGATTTGTGGGCCAGACTGCAGTTCCATCAGGAAGGAAGTTTTACCTGCAGAATTATCTGCAGCATCTTCTTTTCAGGACAAAGGCTCAGAGGGAAGTGTTTTTGGTAAAGTGAATTCACCTTCAGCCATCAGCAGAAACCTGGCAGGACACACCAGGAGTTCTCCTCTGGCCTCCTCCATGAAAGACAACACTTTAAAGGTTGCTCTGCCCAAAGCAGGCTGCTCCAAGCAAAGGCAGGAGTCCYTTGGAAGTGACAGAAGTGAAATAAAGTCACTGGATGAATTATTTTCTAAAGGAGCTGATGCAGAAGATGCAAACAGCAGCAGCTCAGAAGGTGAGGTTTCTAAAATACTGCCTCAGTATGAATTGTACTGATGAATTCTCCTAATAAACATGGGGAAAATGGTAACTTAGAAAGGTGAAATTTTACATAAAACAAAGCTTAATCAAAGTAATTCTCCTGATCTGCTCCTTTTCTCTGGTGTAATAGGTTTGGTTTTTTCTTAGCTTTTGGCTCAGTGGGTTCAGGTTGATGGTGCTGYCCTGGGTGATGATGGCAAAAATGAGAACATTGAGAGGAGTTTTCCTGTGCTCAGAGTGAGAACAGCTGGAAAGGAGGGGCAGCAAAAACCTCCTGAACTTCAGGAACAGCAGCAGATGAAAGGAGGAGGTTTTAGGAGTTTCTACAAAGTGAAAGAATCAATGACTGCTGTTACTTTTTAATCCTAAATTAGGAAAGTAGTGCTGGGGTTTTTTTTTTTCCTCACTTAGGGGAAAGTGTCCTGGAATGTTCCTGCAGGTTCTCACCTGTGGCTGTCATGTGTTTGCAGACTTCAAACTGAACATCCTGAGCCTTGATGATCTGGCATCAGGCAGCAGCAGTGAGGCAGCAGAATTAAAGCAGAGGGTAAGCAGAAATTCCCCACCAGCACAAATTCCCTTTGCAGGGTGGAGTGTGCAGGCTCTATAAGAAATCCTTTTACAGGGAAAAGAGATTCAGTTTGGTCCAGAATCAAACAAAGATGTGAGAAAGGATACATTGCTCATGGGAGAGGAGCAGGCTGTTCTGAGCAGTGCAGAGACTGATGGGAGTGATTCTCCTGAGGAGGACATTGAGAAATGCAGCTCTGAAGCTGAAATCTCTGAASACCTCAGCGGAGCTTCCTCAGCTCCCCCCTCACACAGCCGGGACCGTGTTCAGCAGCCCGACAGAACACCTGACTTCCAATACTCTGAGGACTTCGAGAGCTCTGTGTCTGCAGCAGAGGAGGACGCTGAGAGCTGCCCGAGCCCTGCGGCAGCGCCGGGGGAGCCGCGGGGGCAGCGAGGGCCGGGCCGGGCCGCGGAGCTTCCTCCTCCTCCTCCTCCTCCTCCTCCTCCCTGCAGCTCCTGCGGGGCCCGCGGTGAGTTCAGCTCCTGCCGCCCCCTCCGGCAGCTCCGAGCTTTGTGCGAGCCCAAATTCCTCATTTCAGTGCTGCCTTCCCCTCCCCGGGGCGCCCACCATGGAGTTTTTATTTTACCTTGTTTTATGGGGAAAAGTGCTGAGAGCCACCACTCCCTGCCACACTCAGGGAGAAAGCAGAAACTTGGAGCATTGAGTACAAAAGTCTTGATTTTTACCCTGCCTGGGGGGTTACAAAAGGTGCTTTCTGCAGTGCTGGTGTGAGTGAAGGAACTGTGCAAGCTGCATAACCCTGCCAACACTTTCTTTACCTTACAGAATTCTCCTATTAGGCTGCACAGGGSTTTTTTAGCTGCTGTCCCAAAAGAACCCAGCAGCAGCAGCAAAGCTTGCCCTGTCCCCAGGCAGTAACTGTGCTGCTCTCCTGTGCACAGCAAACCCCTCTGSAGCTGSAGCTGGAGCTGGAGCCAGCCCCGTGGATCCAGTGCCCATTGCCACTGCCCTGCTCAGCACTGAGGCACCASAAGGTACCAAAACCACCTTCATTCTTTATTTCCCCTCTGTTTGCTGCCCCCCAGCCCAGCTGGGTTTGCTCACTGCATCCTGTGCCTCCCTCCCAGCCCTGAGCAGCCCCCAGGCCCTGCTCCTGCACTCCCTGTGCAAGCAGCACCTGCTGCTCACCCAGCACTTCATCCACAACGTCCAGCAGCTGCACTCAGCCCTGCTGCAGTCCCTGGACAGGGAGGAGTTCCACTACCACAGCCTGGAGGAGGCCAAGGAGGTGAGAAAGCCCAGGCTGAGTSTGTTCCTTTCCTGACTATTGCAGCAAACCCAATTTCTTTGCATATTATTAATTAATAAGTTTAAATTAATTAAAAAAAAACAAATATTGAAGTCCTGCTGGAGGCTGTAGTTTTTAAAGATGAAGGTTTCTGCTCTGCCCTCACATGAGCAGTGATCACTCAGATGCTGCCACAGAATCAYTTTCTGTTGCAGGGATCTTGATGAGTTGCTTCCTACTATTTAATAAATAATAATTACATAATAAAGACATGATGTTATTACCTGTTTTCTTTTTGTTTTTTGCAGTACATCAGGAATCACAAATCCCCACCTCTGACCATGGAGCAAGCACTGGAAGAAATTCAGAGGAGCCAAGAGAAAGAACTGAACTGGAAGTGACATTTTTATATTTACAGCTCCCAGGCTGAAACAAGAGACCTTTCCAAGCTGCACAGATGAAAGGTTATAAAGGAAGGATTGGATAAATGAGTTAGTAAAAGTTGCTAATTATTATATATCATCGATTTTTCTACACTTGAATGTTTTACTCATGTACACAGTAGTGGGATTTGCAGGAGCTGCRTAAAAGAGACATCAGGGTAACTCCTCTGTCTGATGATAAATCATTTATCCAGGGAGTTGTGAGATCTGGGATCTCATCCAGCATCATGGAAGAAGTGAAATTCTGTCCTCCAGCCCCTGAGAAAYGTGACCACAGCAGGAAATTCCCTTTATCAAAGAGCATTTCTGTACAATCAGCCTTGGCAGATTCCACCAAAGCCATGCACACAYCTGGGGGTGTTCATTCAGGTAAAGTCAAGGCAAGGAAGGTTTGGAGTCAAGGTACARGAATCCACTTACTCTGAAATCTCAGCTGCCTTTTTATTTAAAAAAAAATTGGTTTATTGGAAGGAAGAACAACAACATTGACAAGTTGGTAACACACAGGTGTTGGATGCTGGTTCACAGACAGCCACAGCTCCACAACTACAGCAGCTCTAGAACAAACTGAGATCCCACCAGGTGAACTGAAAGGTTTGAAGAGGGATTTTGCTCTACAAAGGCAAAGGGAACCACCAGGCAGAGCTGGGGAGTGGCAGAAGTGCAGTGGAAGGGCCCAACAGCTGCAGCTGCTGCTCTCTGCAGTTACAAAAGGTGTTTGGGTGGTTTCTTTTTTCATTTAGATCACAGCAGCTTTCCAGGAGCATCTCCTCGACAGAAAGAGCAGAGAGAATGGATCACCTGTGGAACTACTTCACTTTTATTAAAGGGTATATACAAAAATAGAAAAAAGCTCCAAGACTCTGCTCCATTCCAAAGCATGGCCCATCCCTGGGGGTGCTGGGAATGAGCCAGAGCTGCCCCTTGGTTGTGTCCTGCCCCTGCAGCAGCTGCTGGAGGGGCCTGGAGCTGCCTGGGAGCTCCTGAAAGCTGGCACAGTGCTCTCAGGTCACCTGCACTGGGACTTGGATGCTTCATTCAGACAYTGGGATCCACTGCTCTGCATCAGCCTGACCCGATCCCAAGGCAGCAGCTCCTCCACTTCAACCAGRATTAACCTTTGGAGAGAAATAAAGAGACATTATGGGATTTGGGAACACAAACCCACAGCAGATCATGTCWGTGTTCCATACGCACAGCCCTGCACCAGGAACAGCTGGAATGATTTCATTCTGCTCTAATTAGGAAGTTTTGCCAGATAAATGGAAGTTTTTTAACTTGCCAGACATGTCATAGTAACAGCTGCCCTTTTAAAGCACCCACTGACAAGTGCTGAAATGCATGGCACAGCTTTCCATTTTATCCAGAGTTTTAAAATTCATTTGTCACTTCCTCCAGACTTTTACTGATGTTTTGATTTGGGGTTACAAAAATAACTTTCAGGTCCACCATGAGGTTTGTAAAGTGCTGAGGAAATCTGACTTACACTCATCCCTGGCCTTCATCCGAGCAATGAATGAGTAACTTTTATTTCTCCTGTAGTTTTCATAAGGGTCATCCAAGGCAACTCCCACTCCTTTGTACTGATCCCATTTGTCTCTGATGTCCCCTCCTTTGATTGGATCCTGGATCCCTTGTTCCTTGGCTCCCAGGCCACCAGATCCACTCCATCCTGCAGCAAGGGCACATCATTAAATCCTTACACYGCTTTTATTATTAAGATTGTGAAAACAAAACAAAGACATTTTGGAAACAACCAAAATCAGCATCACTTTGGTGGAGCAGGATGGGAACAACCTGAAACAACAAAKGAGCTGTCCCAGTTATTTCCCAAGCACTGATGTGCAGAGATTCCATGAGCTGACAGCAACACTCTCCCTAAAAACTGTCAGGAAGAGAAGAAGAAAGGCAGCACAAGCCCAGTTTGTCTGCAGGGAGGTGAAACACCTCAGGCAGGCTCAGTAGTGGTTGATGCCACATTCAAATCTCTGTCTCCTGTGGATCACCCAGAAAAGCAAATACCACTGCTCCATGTACTTACATCTCTGAATATTCTGCTGACCTTGGAATGCCAAGGAATAATTCCTTATGAACATACATTAATTAATTGTATCTAAGCCTTTGGTGGCTAATTTTGTTTCCTGGCTTGTGTAAGATTCTGGAACAGCACCTTACCCATTTTCACCAGCATTTGATGGCCTTTGTTTTCTTCTCCAAGTCTTGATTCTGGTATAGGAGGCCCAGAACTGGAGCCCAAACCAGCAGAAGAGCTAAGAAAATAAAAACCAGTCAGGAGCCAGTGATGCCATTGTGSCACAAAGCACAGTCAGCTCTGCTCTGTTACAGCATTAACATCCAGCACTGAGCTGTTCTTTAATAAAGCCATGAGAGGATGCAGTTACTGAGGTGCCAGGAGCTCATCTCCTGCTTCTTCTCAGCACCAGGGAAATCAAACCCTGAGCTCTCCCCAGTGGAGCACTCAGAGAGTTCCTCCTGCTCCCAGGGAAGCTGCACACAAACATCACAGCTGCACAGTTCCATTCCAACCCAGAGCCACCCCAGTGCCCTGGCAGGAGGCAGAGCCCCAGCTGAAGGAGCCAGGTAACACCAGGGAACACCCGGTAACACGAGGTAACACCCGGTAACACCAGGTAACACAGCGCTTACGGAGGGGTGGGGCTGCGGGAGCGGGAGCGGCGCCGCCTCCCCGGCGAGTAGGACTTGGATCGGGAGCGGGATCGGGAGCGGCTGCGCGAGGAGCGGGACCGGGAGCGGCTCCTGGCGGGGAGAGAACGAGTTAGCACAGAGCCCTTCCCTGCATCCGCCTCGGGGCAGGGATTGGGGCTTTCCCCACCTCCCCGGGCAGGGATTGGGGCTTTCCCCACCTCCCCGGGCTCACCCCCATCCCCCCGAGCCGTACCTGGACTGGGAGCGGGAGTAGGAGCGAGACCTGGAGCAGGAGCGGGAGCGGGACCGCGAGTAGGAGCCCGAGGATTTGGAAGATCGGGAATTGGAGCGGGAGGAGGAGCGGCCCCGGCTCTTGGAGCGGCTGCGAGAGCGGGAGGGGCCACTGCGGGGAGGAGCAGAGAAAACCGAACTGAGATCACAGAATCGCAGAATTTCCAGSTTGGGAGAGACCAACCCATGTTCTAACARCTCAACCAGATCATGGTACATCCAGGCTTTGTTAAACACATCCAGGGGTGGTGACTCCACTTCCCCTCTCTGCAGCTCAGCCAGATCAGTGTCTGAACAAATCCCCTCTGCACTGAGCCCCAGCAGCTCCCAGATAAAACAGCACAGAGGCACACAGGAACTCTCTCACCTGTTTCTCTTCTCTTGACCTTTCCTCCTCCTTGCTCTCATTTTAGCCCTGAAGAATTCGTAGAGCCCGTTCTGCTCCCATCCTTCACTGCAACAAATCAAACACACAGAGCCCAAACTGTCAAATTCCACCTCAGGGACCACCCTCAGGGATTTTCAGCAGGTTTTGTACAGAATAAAAGCTCTGGGCAAAACTTGCARATCTCAGTGTAAGATCCAACAGCAATACAAGAGCAGTAGGAGAACCAAGAGACACACTGAAAAACAGGGAGGTACTTTGTGTTTCAGACACTTTTTTCAGGTATTTGCCTCACCATTTCCTTGGCCACAGCTGCTCTTACCTGTTCCTGGGCCTGTCATGGGATGGGGGGCTGTAAAAAGCCTCCACTGCAGCCAGGAGTCTCTCACTGGGGGGCATGGGAGGGGGCAGACGAATGTCTTTGGGATCTAAAGGTTTGTACTCATGGTCTTCAAGCTGCCAGAAAACAAAAAGGAAATTGTATTTGTGTCATGGGGYGGCTTCCTGAAGAGTTAAATACAGATTTAGCTGTAGAGACCTCAAATTTCAATACTGGATAAAAAAAATTGATCTGGAAAGGATTCTGGAGATGACCCAATCCTTCCTTGTGCTGTCATTGTTGTGAGTTCTCTGAGAAAAGCCTGCACTGCACAGGCTGCAGCATCATTGAGTGGTCAGCAGGCAGGGAAAAGGCAGGGGAAAAGGCAGGGAAAATGCACATCTCATCCCCCTTTTTTGCCTCCATGGAAGCCTGGCACAAAGTGGTGCATGAGGATAACACAGAGAGATGGGAGAGGCTCATTTGTTCACCTCAAATACAGAATATTTAAATGTAAATACACAAATACAGGATATAGAAATGGAAATACACAAATACAGGATACAGAAGTGCAAATATCCCTGAAGGTGCTGATACAGGAATGTTTCCTGTTCTCTGTCCTCCTTTGTATTGGTGCTGTAAAACATCTTCAGGAGAATTCTGATGGAAGAACCAATTCAGTGGCCCCATCAGGCCTAGGAGGTCTCTCTGAGCTGGAAATCACTGGGGATTTCCATTTTCATTTCCATTTCCTATCACAGGGCTCAGACCATTTTCACCCACCCAACTCCCCCTCCTCCTCCACCCTGCACAACTTTGTGGAGTGCAAGGATCTGAAATGCTGCACACCCAGGTGTGCCCCCAATAACAGAACAACAACAACAGAACAACAACAACAACAACAGAACAACAACAACAGAACAACAACAACCAACAGCTCCTGGCTGTCTGAACCCCACTCACCTTGACCAGGGGAGCCATCAGGCCTGCAGGGAGGTCGAAGTAGGGCACGTTGGGCACCAGGCTGGGGTCGTCGTGGTTCAGGTGAGGGGGCCCCTGGCGCCTCAGGTGAGGGGGCTGCCCRTTGAAGCCGTGGGGGGGAGGCCCAAAATCAGGGTGCTGGGGCCCTCCCCAGGGTGGGTGCTCACTGATGCCTGGGTGAGGCAGCCTGTGGCCAGGGTGGTGATGGGGAGGTCCAATTTCTGCAGGAAGGGGAGGGGTTAAAATGGTTTTATTTGGATTTGAGTCATTGCATTAGTCCTAAAAACCAGATTACACCTTTGGGGGGTTCCTGGGGCTCAGGACCCCAGGGGTCTTGGGACAGAATCAAATGAGCCAAAAATCCCTATTCCTTTGATTTAACTCTCTAGAAAACACTGACTTCAATTTGGACTCCAATTCCTTATCCATTAGGGACAAAAAGCAAGGAAACATCCAGCTCTGCCTGTGTTTCCTCAGCAGCAGCTCCCCAAACTAAACATAAATCACAAAAATCCACCGCACACAAACCGTCACCCCCAAAATCACCAAATGATGGCAAAGCAGCAAGAAAAGCYTGGCCCTGGGGCCCTCTTTACCTTGAGGAAAATCGCCCTGGGGGTAATCAAAGCGGTGGGGGTAAGGAGGCCTCTCAAAGGGGTGCCGAGGAGGGAACTCATCCTGCATGAAGCGCGGCGGGAAGCGGTTGAAGTTGTGCGGGTGCGGGGGCTGGTTGAACTGGGGGTGCTGCTGGTGGGGAGGGAAGGGGCCCCTGAAGTGAGGGGGCCTCTGCATCCTGAAGGGAGGCTCCCTCTGCCCCCCGCCCCACGGAGGCTGCTCGTGCTGGTTGTTCCAGGGGGCCTCGAATTGGTTGTTCCAGGAGGGCTCGGGTTGGTTGTTCCAGGGCGTCTCTCGCTGGTTGTTCCAGCCCTGGTCCCGCTGCTCGTTCCACATCCCCTCGTGGTTGTTGTTCCAGGGAGGGCAGTGGGGTGGGCCCTGCAGGGGGAAGGACACAAGGATGGGCTTTTTAAGAATGAAAAGCACAGTGCCATGAAGTTCTGAAGGAGTTACAGCACACAGGCAGTGTGCAGGAGCAAAAAAATGCATCAAATGTGGAGTGTGAGTGAGGGCAACTTCAGGGAAAAAAGGGGAAAAGAAGTGGCAAGAAGATGGCAAGAACTGCTCTTGTTCATAGGAACAGCCTGGTGGTCACCAAACTGAAATATCCATGAACATTTTGCCTGCACCCACAATGAAAAGCTCAGCACTGAAATCTGCACTTCCACAACCAAGCTGGTCATTCCCAACCTCCACACCCAACACACCCTGAACTTTTTACCTGTTCTCAGAGCCATTTCTTACCTGCTGCTGGCCCCAGGGCGCAACGGGGTGAGGTTGTTCAAACCAGGGGGGTTTGTTTGGGGGGATCTGCTCGTGGGAGCCAGGCCCACGGGGTCCCCCTGAGGCAGGGTCCTGCACCCCAGAGCCACCAGTGTCATAGTCCGTGCCAGCAGCCAGGGGCAGCTGGGCTTTGCCATCATCTGCAACAATTCAGAGACTCTTATCAGCACCAAAGTTTCATAAAATATTAGCACAGCAGGTGAATTTCTTCTGCAGAAATCTAATTATCTAGTCCATTTAACGCTCATCTCTTTGGTTCTTTTTATACTCAAGCATCATTACTTCTTTTTTGGGGGTTTCCCCCAGAAACCCCCCAAAAAAAACCCCAAAAAACCTCCCAAAAAAAGTAACACCACTTGCAGCCAGTGATTCCTGCAGCTTTTACCTGCTTGTGTGACTGGGGCAGAGGCCGGGGCTGAGGCTGGGGCTGCTGAGGGCGCCTGGGGTGGGGGCGTGGATTTCACCTCGTTCTCCAGGGGGGGGATCTGCAGCTGCTGCTGCTGCTGCTGCTGGGTCAGGCTGTTCACAAACTCCTCGTGCTGGCTCTTCAGGCTCTGGATCTGCTGCTGGAAAGCCACCTGCACAGGCTGCACCACTGTGGCATACTCAGTGATCAGATTGGCCTGAGGGGACAAAGGAAGGACAATTATGAGGTGATTTTTAAGAAAAATACCTGAATTTTGTACATTAGATAACTCTATTTTTAATAAATCTTACAATTAGTTTTAAATTAAATAGAATTTAAACCAGAATTTAAAATTAAATAGATTTTAAAACTTAATATGAATACGTTTTTATATAAACTTTAAGCTACATTATTTATGTAATAAATTAAAATATATTAATAAAACCTTGTGGAGATTTCCAGAATATTCCAGAACCCACCATCTTTAATTCTGTCTTTCCAATACAGCTCAAATGAACAGCATTAATTATTATCAATAAAAAGGAGAAGCTCCTGCTGCCACAACCATTTTTATATTCAATATTCAATTTAAAGCTTGTTTCTTTTTGATCAAACACCCCCTGACACACAAGACACTGTCACATATGGACTAATCTGTATCCTGTGGCCAGGATCAGCAGCTGGATTATTCAATATTTGAAATAACATATTCAGGTTATTAACAATATTATTATTAACAATAATAAGGTTGTATTTTACATTATTTTACATTATTTTTTTGTAAGCAACTTCAAGGGAGGGGAAGGCAGAAATTAAAATTATCCTTTGAAAAGGAAAAGAATTCTCAAAATCAATAAGGAAACTGATATTTCTGTGGCTAACCTGGTACTGGCCAAGTCCAAGAGCTGGGCTTTGCAACTGCTGAATAATGGACTCATCAAAGTACCCATTTTTCTCCCAGAGCTGAAGAAGCTGCATGAATAAGAGTGAAAGGATTTTAGAAATTAGGAACACTGAAATCAGAAATTTCAGGAACACTGAAATGTAGAAATTAGGAAAACTGAGGCACAGCATTTTTTGTGCCTTCAGCTTTTTGTAAGACTCAGGATTTTGGTATTTATTTTTGAACCAGTAAAGATTCAGGTTAATTCATCATTATGACAACTCTTAAACAAAGCCCAGGTTTTGTTTTAAAATTTAAAATTCTATTTTAAGTGTGAACTAGAGCACCTCCTCTAACAGACTTTATGAAGACAATCAGACCAGAAAAATCTCCTCCTACTGGTGAATTTACACAGCACCATTCTAACAAAGCAAAAGTCACAGTTACACCAAAAGCAGACACTCACCCTGGCAATTTTCTGTTGCTTGTCCTCCTCCACTGCAAGAAAACTGGTGCAATAAATGGGCACAACCACCTTCTGTAGAGCAGCCAGCAGATCTCGTGCTTGCTTCCTCTGGCTTCAAGAGAATGAGAAAAGTTCTGTTTTCTCACTGTTTAAGTGCATTGGAATATTCAATTCATGCTGCTATACTACAAATAGTGGAATTATGAAACAGAGAGTTCTTTTCTTAATGGCTTTATTGTAAAATCTTGTCTGGGGAAAAAGTACATAAAGAGGTAAAACAGTTTTACCTCAATTTGGTGACTAAAGGACTACAAAGCTGAGAACAGCTGCTACAAATAATGAATTCATTAAAAATACAAAGTGATTAATCAAACCAAAAGTGTAACCAGGAGAGAAGCTTCCCCAAATGAAGCACAGAGATGCTTTAATGCTCACCAGTGATGCAGGACATCGTTGATCAGGTAGATGAGGTGCAGCCTGAGCTCAAAGTGAGCTCCCTCGGCYGTGATGCGGTTCCGCAGGTGCCCGGCCATCAGCTCACAGTGGGCAGGAGATTTGGCATTGCTGAACATCCAGTTCTTGCCAGCCTCGGGAAAGGAAATTTTTCAAATATTTCTAATCAGTCTCATGTGTTCCTTCATGATTTGGGCTTCCTAGAGCTCTGAGAACTGCAGGGATTTTGCAGGGAATGGTTTTTGCCTTACCTGCCACACCCACACAGATTTAAAGCTGCTGTTAACGGGCAGAGAATCTCAAAATTCAAACTCACAGCACCAACAAATGCAGGTCACTTACTGAGATGGCATCCTTCGTGCAAGTGTCAATTATTGGCTGCAGCAAGCTGTCAAATTCATTCATGTCCAACTGGGTTTCCTCCAAAACCTTCTGCATTTGTTGCTCGATTGCAAGGGCTACTGCTGATGTGACTTGTTCCTGATAAACCCCAAAAAAAAAAAAAMCAAAAGGAAAGAAAAAAGAGAAAGAATTACATTCTAGCCAACATTCTCCCAAAGAATGAATGAATCCTTATCCTCTGGGCCATAAGTAGCTTTCCCAAGGACCAAAATCTTTGACAAGCACTGTGACCTCATGAAAATGTTTCAATTCTTTGGTTCTGAAAATAGAAGACTCCTCATATTTTTCAGGAGGAGTCCAGTTTGACTTCTACTTCTAAAATCCACCAAGCAATAAAAAAATAATTGCAAGAAGCTGTTAAATGTAAGGGACATAACCAAGGCATAAGGAACTCTTCAGTTTGGTTTTCCACAGCTTCAACAGTTAAAGACCTCCTGCAAAATTCAGCTGGTTRATAGCACACAGTTCCCTTCCACCCCTCACCACATCCAAACCAGAATATTACAAACTGRAGCACCTTGCAGTACCCAGCAATCTGCAGCATTAAATCAAGGTTAAAGCAGTCACTTTATTCCACTCTAAAATTATAACAAGGTTTTTCAAAGAGTAAATAAAATGTTTTAATGACAGATCAATCATCAGACACATCCTGTCAAGGGGAACGATGGCATTTGCTACACAACAAAGACAAGGGGGGCAGCATCACCTCCATCACTGCCCAGCACCAAACCATCCTCTCCCCCCTTCCCTCCTAATCCCCGCAACCACTGCCGGGATAACCCAGGTGAGTGTTCACCCCAAACCCACCTGTCTCATAGCGAGCAGGTGCTGCTCCTGCTGCTGCAGGTTCCACTGGCTCTGCTGGATGAGCTCCTCCACCGAAGGGGTGCCCTGCGGGGCCGGCATGGGCGCAGCCGGCGGCAGCGAGGGCTGCGGCAGCGGCTGGATCTGCGCGGACGCCTCGAGATCTTGGCTTTGCTTGCACAGCACTATTAGACAGAGCAAACTTTTGAAAGCAAACCTTCCCCGAGAAACCTGCGGCCCGCCAGCCCACGGGTGAAAAGGGCAGTGGATCCAACGAGACCCTCGCTCTGTCAGAGATGTTCGCRCAACGCTCTCAGACACAGGGTGGGATTCTCGGTGCAGAGCCAGGAGCTGGACTCGATGATCCCGATGGCTCCAACTCAGCATATTCTATCATTCTACACTTAACGCGAAACCACCGGTGCAGGGTGCCAAGGAGGAGAGTCAGGCATGTCCCCGTGCAGAGGGACAGCTCCAGGACCAGCCGAGCTGCGGCCCCTCCGGGTGCCGAGAGCTCCGTGTCACCCCGCGGCCGCCCCTGCCCGCCGCCARACCCGCACAGCGGRGCCCTGAGGAGCCCTGGGCGGCGCTGAGCCAATCCCTGCACCCCGGAGCGCGGGCAGAGCCGCACACGGGGCCCGGCGGAGCGGGGCCGCACCGGGACAGACAAAGGAGCCCGGGCCGGCCGAGCCCGAGCCCCGCGGGGGCTGAGGGACGGAGCCCCGAGCGGCCCTGCCCGAGCCGCAGGCCCCACTCACGCTGCTGCTGCTCCAGGGCCAGCTTGTACTTGTAGTAGCCGTAAAAGTCGCCCCCGAAGAGGAAGGAGAATTTGGGGTTCTCCTTCTGCTTCTCCATCGTCATCTTCTCGAACTCGGGCCCGTTCCGCGCCACGAACTGCGCCAGCTTGTCGATGACATTCCGCAGCTCCTGGTCTGCGGGGAGGCAGCGCCGTCAAACCCGCACCCCCGCCGCTCTCCCCGCTCCCCTCCCGTCCCCGAAGCCGCCCCCCGGCTGTGCCCGCAGCCCTCCGCGGTCCCCTCACCCTCGGGCGGCAGCGGCATCTCCATGGCCGCGACTCCGGGGCCGCTGGGCCGCGCCGCTCCGACGGCGCCGCTGCGACACCCGCGCCGCCGCGCTTTACGGCCCCGTCACCGCGGAGACGGCACGCTTTACGGCCCCGTCGCCGCGGAGACGGCGCGCGGCGCCGGTGACGTCAGGCGCCATTTCCCGCCCAACCAGGGTTGGACATTTATTACAGTGGTTGGRGTCTTTTGGTCAGTTCTTGTTT
>CADDXX010001036.1:68010-102570 GCA_902810485.1 Alauda arvensis | reverse complement strand
CCGAACAGCCGAAAAGAGACGGCTGTGCCCGGGAACAGCCGAGGTCTGCCGAGTTTAACCGAGCAGCCGAAAATTGCCGAGATGTGTCGGAAATAGCCGAGTTGAGCCGAACGGCCCACAGCGATAAAAGGCGGGAAAAGCTCCGGGAAAAGCTCAGGGCAATGGCAGAGCCTGAGGGGGCTCCGGGAGAGCTGCGCAGGGAGCTGGGATAAGGAAATCCACGACACAGGGAATGGATTTAAACTGAAGGAGGGTGGGTTTAGGTGGGATTTTGGGAAGGAATTCCTGGCTGGGAGGGYGAGGAGGGGGTGGAATTCTCAGGGAAGCTGTGGCTGGAAACTCCGGGGAGCCACTTCCAGAGCCTGAGGGGGCTCCAGGAGAGCTGCAGGGGGAATTGGGATGAGGGCTGGAATTCCAGGACACAGGGAATGGCTCCACACTGAAGGAGGGTGGGTTTAGGTGGGATTTTTGGGCAGGAATTCCTGGCTGGGCTGGAATTCCCAGAGCAGCTGTGGCTGCCCCTGGACGCCTGGGATGGCCCCAAGCRTTCCCAGGATTTCTGAGCTCCCTCCCCACCCCAAACCCCACAAAAACCCCAAGGAAAACACCAGGATTCCTGGAACAGCCATAATTTTATTGCCCACAGAGAATGCAAACAGATCCCAGCCCTGCTGCAGCCAGCAGAGGCTCCCACTTTACAAAGTTCACAACAAAAATAACAAAAAACCCCAAATTGGATTGATTTCAGAAGGAGCTGTTGTTGCTTTGAGCATATTCTCATTTTTCAGGTGTTTTATTGCTCCAATCTGTTGGATTTGRGTTGTGATTGGCCACTCAGGTGGGAGATGTGCAGGATTCAAAAGGGCATTCATTCATTTTTAGGGTTTTTTTATAATTTTTAGGGTTTTTTAAATAGAAAATGGAGTTGTTGTAAGGGAGGGAAGAAGCCAAAAGGAGAATATTTGGATTTTTTGAGGCCAGGCTTTGTTTGGGTGCTGTTGAAATTGAAATGGATGGGAAGAGGAAAATAAAAAAATATATTGTAGATTGATTTTTGGGAAACAATGAAATCTTCATCTTGAGGATGCTGTAGTGTCTTCTAAAAATTAAATTATAAAATTAAATAAAAATTAAAAATAAAAAAATTAGRAATTAATTTTTTTTAAAAAAYCCAAAAAAACCAACAAAAMCCCCCAAAACAAATGGGAAAAAATTATTTCACACCAAAGAAAACAAAAAAAGTCACAAAATAATTTGAATTTAAAGGGACCACGAAACCACAGGGATGGGAAAGGGAAAAGTTTTGCTCTTTTAAGGGAGGGAATTGAAAAGAAAATTAAAACAACTTTTTTGGTGCATTAAAAAAGGGGGAAAATGGGGAAAAACTGGAAAAAACTGGAAAAACTTTTAAAAGGAATAATAAATAAAAAAGGAAAAAATAAATTAAAAAAGGAAAAAAGACAAATGCAGCAGTTTTTTTGTGCATTAAAAAGAAAATCAGGAGTGGTTTTGTGCCTTCTCAACGTTCAGCAGCACAGAGAAGAGGGAGCTCCCTTCCCTCAGGAAATTGGGTGGAAAAAAGGAAAAAAATGCAGGAGATTGGAAGATTGACCCCAAAAATGGATTCAAAGTGTGAATTTTGGCAAAAAATGGGAACTGGAGGAGATTTTTGGCTGGAGAAAGGATCAGAACCAGGCATTAATTCCAATTTTTAGGTGAGGAATCCCCAAAGAGATTTTGGCCCTCCAAATCCTGCTCTGCACCCAGAGGAATTCCAAATTCCACCAGCAAATGATAAAAAAGTAATGAAGTAATAAAAATGGAAATGCATCTCTCTTACAAATGGCCAAAGTCACAAGCAAAACTCAGAATAAAAYATCACAGAAAGGCAGGAATTGTCCAGCTCTACATTTATTGCAGCTACACAGAGATTTCCCAACGTTTCTACCAAAGGTGACTTCACTAAAATGGGGGGAAATGTTCATTTTTCTTCTCCTGGGGTGGGAAAGCTGAGAGCTGCTGCTGCTGCTGCTGCAGGGGAGGGAGAATTCCAGAGGGAGCCGAGGCAGGAATCCACCAAAAACCAGCAGGGAAACCATGGGAGGGAAGGGGCTGGAGAGGGATCTTCATGGAAGAGAGCTGGGGTGGGGAAGAGGGAGGAAAAGGGGGGAAATGAGAAGAAAAAGAGAGAAAACAGGGAAGAAAGGGGGGAAAAAAAGAGAGGAAAAAGAAAAAGGGGGAAAAGGAAAAAAATGGGAAAAAAGAGAGAAAAGGGGAAAAAAGGGAAGAAGAAAGAGAAAGGGGAAAAAAGGGAAAAAATAAAAAGGGGGGAAAAGGGAGGGAAAAGAGAAAGGGGAAAGAAGAGAGAGAAAGGGGGAAAAAAGAGAGAAAGGCAAAAAGGAGAGAAAAAGGGGAAAATGGAAAAAAATTGGGGAAAAAGCGAAAAGAGGAGAGGGAGAAAAGAGGGAGAGGAAAGAGAGGGAAAAGGGAAAAAAGAAGAGAAAAAAGAGACAAAAAAAGGACCAGAAGAACCAGAAAAAAAAATTTAAAATCCAGGAAAAAAAAACAGAGAGAGACCAGAGAGAAACAGAAAAAAAAAACAAGAAGAAGATTTTGTGGTCACTCAGCACCTCCAGAGGCTCAAAACCCAGAGAAAGTTCCCCAAAGCCCAGGGCAAAAGCAGGTTTTGGAGTTGGGGTGGGATTTCCACCTGCCCCTGCCCTTACCTATTTATTGGCCCTTTTCTGTCGGTACATCTGGATCATCCTCTGGCGGAAAATGTCAAAAGCATCCTCCTGGTTCTCCTCCCCTGCCACTCCCAAGCCCTCCCCAGCTGAGGTGGCACCCCTGGGGGAGGAAACTGAGTCATTAGAACCAAAATTGAATCATTAGAACCAAAAAATCCGATTTTTCCAACCAATTTCCCCAGCAGAGGTTGCACCCTTAGCGGAGGAAAATGGAATAATCAGAACCAAAATGGAATCTTTTTTTTTTCCTATTTGAAAAACATTTATCTTCCCCTACTAAAAACTCCTCATTTCCCATACTAAAACTCTTTATTTTTCCTATTTAAACCTCTATCTTCCCCACTAAAACTCCTTATTTTCCCCTACTAAAAACTCTTATTTTCTCCCATTAAAAACTCTTATTTCCCCCACTAAAACCCCCAAATTCCTCAACTAAAAACCTGCCTTTTCCCCTACTAAACCCCCTCCATTCCCCCTATTAAAACCCCTAATTTCCCCATTTAAAGCCTCTCTTTTCCCCCCTGAACCCCTTTTCCCCCTTACAGGCGCACGGGCTCCCGGATGCCGCGGCCGCGCGTGCCCAGGCCGTGCCCCTCCTGCCAGCCCATCCTCTGCAGCATCTGGAACCCCACATTCCTGGGGCTCAGCCTCTTCTGGGACAGCTCCAGATCCTTGGGCTTCTGCACAAAAATCAATTTAAAACAATAAAATTCATTGGTGTGGAAAGGGGTTGGTGAAATGGCAGAAATTTGTGTCGGGACAGGTGTAAAGGGAATTTTTTTACAGGAATTTCCTTCTTTTTAATGAATTTTTAAGASAATTTCCTTCTTCTAAAGAAAATTTTAAAGGAATTTCCTTATTTTGAAAGTTTTTGTTTTAAAGAAAATTCCTTTAAAAATACAGATTCCTTTAACAAATAATCCCTTTTAAAAAGGAAATTCCTTTTAAAAAACTTTTAAAATAATTCAAAAAACAACACATTCAAACAAAGTTTAATTTTGACTCCGCTGCTGAAAAATTCCTCATTTCCAGTTGGATTTTGTGGCAGAAACTGAATTTTTTTACCTTTTTCTTCTTAGTGACAGGGCAGCCCCGGGGTCTGTCATAAGCAATCCTGACAGGYTCATGCACTGCAAGGCAAAGAGGCACAAAATTCAGCTGGAAATTCAAATTATTGCAAGAAAAATCCCCAAACCACAGCTCAAAAAACCTCCAAAATAATTCATTTCAAGCCTAAATTAATACCTGCTCCTATAAAAGGAGAAATAAGGAAAAATAAGACAAAAAAAATCAGAATTAATTTWAAAATTAAATATTTATTCAGTTTAATATAAATATATACTCAAGGAATATTGGAAGATGTTTGGTATAAACTTTGCTGTTGGTCCTTAACACAAAGTATTTGYTCAGCTTCTCCTTTGCCACTTTAATGAGGATTTAAAGTCAATTTTGTGGCCATTTTTGTACAAAAAAATGCAATTTTTTAGCGATTGCCAGCAGAAAAACACCTAAAAAATCGGCATTTTTGCCTAAATTCTCTGCTATTTTAATATAAACTGAAATATCTCAGTGCCCACTGACCTTTGGGCTCCTCTATGAGGCAGATCCTTTTGGAAGCAGGGATCATCCCAACTTTCAGGGACTTGCTGCTGACCCTTTTGCGGGGGAATCGCGYGCCGGGGGCCGGGGCCGGTGCCTGTGTCGACAGATTTGGGACAGCACCATCAGAGGGGCTGGAGAGCTGCATTTCACCTCCTGAAACCTCCTCTCCTGCTCTGGAAAGCAACTCTTCCTCTAGCTTTGTCACCCTTCTACCTGCTGCCACGTCCTCCTCATCCTCCTCATCCTCCTCCTCCTCCTCCTCGTCCCCCAGAGGTTGGGAGGTTTCAAACTCAGCTTCTTCTTCTTCTTCTTCTTCTTCCTCTTCTTCTTCTTCCTCTTCCTCCTCTTCCTCRGAGAGGGGCAGGGGTGTCCCTGCAGCTGGGGCAGCGGGGGCAGCCCCGGGGCTGAAGGTGATGGAGGGACACAGCTCCAGCACTTTCTTGCGGTAGAATTTGAAGGCGGAGCTGCTCTGGTCCTGCAGGAACCTGGGGGGAAAAGGGGAAGGGGCAGAGGGAAAGTGAGAATGGAGGGGAAATGTAGGGGAGGAAATGCAGGGGAATGGGGGGAAAATGTCATGGGGGATGTGGGTGAAAATCCTGGGGGATGTGGGCAAAAAAGCTCCCAGAAAACGAAGTCAAAAATCCAGGGAAGATAAGGTCCAAAAATCCAAAGGAAGTAAGGTAAAAAATCCTGGGAAGGTCAAAAATCCAAGAGGAATTAGGTCAAAAATCCTGGGAAAATGAGGTCCAAAAATCCAGGGAAATTAAGGTAAAAAATCCAGGAAAACAAGGTCCAAAAATCCAGGGAAGCAAAGTCCAAAATGCAGGAAAACAAGATCCAAAATCCAGGGAAGAGAAGGTCCAAATATTCAGGGATGATAATGTCAAATTCCCAGGGAAATTAACGTGAAAAATCCAGGGGAATTAAGGTTAAAATCCAGAGGAAATAAGGTCAAAAAATCCAGGGAAAATGAGGTCCAAAATCCACAGAAATAAGATCAAAAATCCAGGGAAGTTAAGGTCAAAATTCCAGAGGAAATAAGGTCCAAAATCCACAGAAATTAAGGTCAAAATTCCAGGAAAATTAGGTCAAAAATCCACAGAAATAAGGTCCAAAATCCAAGGAAATTAGGCCCAAAATCCAGGGAAATCGAGGTCAAAAAGAGATTTTCTTCAGCTGGAATGATGTGAGATATTGGGAATAAATCTCTGCTTGATTTTGGAGTGCTCACTGCAGGGGTTTTTGGGGAGAAATGAGGGATTCCCTGCCTACAAACAGCAAATTTCCCCCCTGCCCTCAGCCACTTCCCAAATCCTCCTGGGAAGAACAAATTCATTGGAACCATCTGGAAAACTTCAGGATTCAGGTTGATTATTAAGAAATAAATCAATAGATCTGTGCATAAATGGGGTTTATTTCAGATATTCACCATGAAYTGAGGTGCTGGAGACAGCAGGGAGAATTGCCCCAAATCCCTCTGCTCCTAAACTCACTAAAACCAGGGATTTTAGTCAAAAATGGAAGGAAAAAGGAAGATTTGGGACTCACCAGAGGTCAGGGTTATCTGCACTGTTGTCAATGCTGAACTGCTCAATTTCTGGTCCTACCTGAGCCACAAACTTGGCCAGTTTCTCTGCAGTTTCCATGGTTTTGGCATCCACTGCAAGGAACAAAAGGTTCAGAACAGAGCCTGCAGAAGGTCAGGGCAGCTGGGAAAGACCCACTTCAGGAAGAGAGAATGCAAGGAATTCTATTTGGGCTTCCCAGCAGGGATTTTTGGTGGATAATTGGATTGCAGGAGAAGTYTGGGGTTATTTTTTATCTGATGTCATTGAAAATTCCAAATCTAATCCCAAATCTAACCCCAAACCCTCATTCACCATCAGCAAACTCAGAGCCCAGAGGTGAGGAAAAACCTCTTGTGATGCTGTTAAATTGGATTGCARGAGAAGTTTGGGGGGATTTTCCCCTGAAATCACTGAAAATCCCAACTCCAACCCCAAACCTTCACTCACCATCAGCAAACTCAGAGCCCAGAGGTGGGCAAACCTCAGCTGCTGCTGTGAAATGCTCAGGGTCACTTTTCTCCTCAGCTGCCACGGGGACCTCGGAGCTGGAGGTGACACCCAGGCCTGGGCTGAGCCTGGGGTTTAGCTGGGCTGGGCCTGGCAGGTTTTTGTGCTGCTGTTTGAGCCCTGTGCCAGCTGACAGCACAGTCTGGGTGCCTGTGCTGGCTCTCCTCACCCTCCTGGCCCTGCTGGCACGCAGCAGGGAGATGCCAGCAGGTTTCTTTTGCCTCTTGAAGAGCTTCCTTTTGATGCTGGCCACTCTCCTGGCATAGAGCAGGGCCCTGAGGGACTCAGGGGCAGCTCCTTCCCCTGCCAGGCTCCCCCTCTGCACCTCTGCCAGCCTCAGTTTGTAATATTTGTACTCCAGGCTCTCCTCGTCTGACAGGAACCTGCAAAAACAGCAAAAAAAAAGGGAAATTGCAGCTGAAAAGCTTCATTTTTTTTAATAAGGAAAAAAGCCTTCAGTAATCCAGCTTTTATTTTTGTTTTATTTATTTTTTTTAGCTGAGGATATTGAATTTCTGGGAGTGCCAAGCARCAAGAAAGTGTGCCAAGGAAATAAATAATGGAGGGGTTTGTCAGGTAATTCATCAGAGGTGCTGTCACACACCTGCAGATGCCTCAGCTCCCCCTTTTCCCCWGGTTTTTTCCCTGGAATTTGAGAACCTGTTCCCTTGCTGGGTTTGTCTCTGTCACCTGCTACAGCTCCTGAAATGCAAATTGCTCCTCACACCTTGGATTGGGATCGACAAGGAGCCATTATTGGCACATCAAAAGCAGCAACACCAACACCAGGATGGTTCCCAGGGATAATTAACACCAGGAAAACATCTCCCCCACCAAAAAAAATATAAATTAAATATAAAACAGGCTTTGATCTTTCCCCCATTGAGYTTTAATTACATCTCCTCCAAACATCCCCCACACCCACCAATATTCAGGAGAGTTCTTCTGAGCACTCCTGTCCTTGGCACTCAGAGTTCCTGACACGATGCTGCTCACCAGCTGCTCGATGGTGTCCACAACTTTCCTGTCAGCTCGTTGTGGGGCTGTGGGGAGGAATAAAACCCCAATTAAATAGAAAAAGRAATAAAATAAACCCACTCGTTGTTTAATTCTCCTCAGCAGAGCAGGGAGATGGGGTTTGTTGCACCCCACACTTTTCCACTGCAGCCATCCCAAACCAAACCAAATTAGGGAAAACTCTAAATTTTAACTGAGATTCTGCACCTGCTTATTATTCAAAAACTCCCTGGTCTTAAAAAAAATCCATCCTGGGCAAGTGAAATCATCCTTAAAAAAGGCAATTTCTTAATTCAGCCAAAGGGCTTTGTGGAAAATCAGTTTATTTGGATTTTTTTTGTGGGAAATTTATTTTTTGAGGAAAATCAGGTTATTCGAATGCTGCTCCAAAGGGCTGAGTGACAAATTTTCAACCACTGGGTGTCAGCAAAACCTCCCTGAGAAACGATCTGAGGTTAAATCAGGAAAAAACCAGGATAAATTAGGGAGAAAACCCAGGATAAATTAGGGGAAAAAAACCAGGATAAATTAGGGGAAAAAAAACCCAGGATAAACTGGAATGTTTTATGCAGGAGGAATCACTGGCCCAGCTCAGGGATGGGATGTGGATCTCTCCCAAGGAATGCACCTGGATCTGGTTTAAGTGGTGATGGTGACACCTCCAGATTTGCATATATGCAAATGTTTGCTCTGTAATTAAGCCAGTTCCAGCTTGGTCCTGGCCTCCCTGCCTTGGGGTGATGGAAATCTTGGATTTAAGGTCTAAAGAGTGTCAGAGAGAGAAGGAAGGACAGGATCCTGATTTGGATTCACCAGGAATTCCCTCCCTGTCTCATCCCTGACTGGGATCCACCTGGAATTCCCTCCCTGCCCCAGAATTGATTTGGATTCCCCAGGAATTCCCTCCCTGTCCCAGCCCTGATTTGGATCCACAAGGAATTCCCTCCCTGCTCAATCCCTGATTTGGATTCACCTGGAATTCCTTTCCTGCTCCACCCCTGACTGGGATTCACCTGGAACTGAGTCAGGAACCCCTGACCTAAGGCAACCACCAGAACCAACCCCATCCTCTCCCTCCCTGTTACCTTTGCTGTCAGGGGAGGCTGCTTGGAGCTGCTCCGTGGRTTCCACCTCTGCCTTCTTCATCTGGATGGGGTATCCACTCTTCTCCAGCCAAGCCTTCAGGTTCTCAATGTACTCCCTCCCGAAGAGCGTGGAGTCGTCGAAATTGGGGAACGCCGTGGGTGCCGGTGCCATCTCCTGCAGCCCCACGGCCTCCAGGATCTTCTCCTGCCTGAAAACTGAGGCCAGGGCAAAAGTCTGGCCCAGCAGAGCCAGGGATTTCCTGCAGAGGGACACGGTGGTCTCGAAGGCGTTGGCCATGTCGCGGGGGTTGCCGAAGCCGCTGCCTTTGACGCTCAGCTCGTAGGCGTTGCAGGCCATCAGCAGCGGGGTCACCCCCTTGAGGAGCCTGTCCTGCAGCCTCATGATGTACTTATCAAAGGGCTTGATGATCTCAAAGAAGCAATTCTTGGTCTTCACGGCCCCCTTGTCCAGCAGCATGTTCAAGAACTCGTTGTCCACCTTGGGCGTTTTCAGGGCGGCGTGCTGCAGGCTCTTGATGGTGAAGAAGCAGTAATCCCTGTGCTCSGGCCGCAGGGAGCACTTGAAGGAGGCCAGCATTTTGGCACAGGTCTCGGTCTCCAGCTCGAAGAGGGCGCCGAAGAGGCGCGAGAACTCGGCGTCGTTCTTGATGGCGTGGAACCCCGCCCACTTGATGATCTCCATGCCGAAGGTGGAGAAGATGTCCGATTTATCCACCAGGTCGAAGCTGAGGTTCCTGAAGAGGTGCGTGGGCTTTGGCAGCCTCAGGACGGGTCTCTGGGCTGCCAGGGGGTGAGGGGGCAGCTTGGGGCGCTGCTGGAGGGGCACCGGCCTCTGCTGAGCCTCGGGCACYTCCAGAGGCTGCTCCAGCCCTTTGGCATCCAGCCCCGGCTGGGCTTTCTTCACGTTCCACTTCTTCAGGGGGCTTTTGAGGTCTCCTTTGAACACTTTGGGTTTCACCAGCACGCCCCTGGCCGGGCGTTTGCCCCTCAGCACTCTGCCCCTGCCCACTCCCCCTCTGTGCAGAGCCCCGAACTCCGCCTCGTACTCCTGGTTCTCCCCGCTCCCGTACTCCTCCTCCATCAGCCCGGGGGACCTGAAATCCCCCAAAACATCGGCGGAGCCGAACTCGGGCTGGCGCTGCCCGCCGGGCTCCCAGCACTCCGCCGCCTCGTGCCCGTAATCCCGGCCGAACTCCCGGCCCTGCTGCCCGAAATCCCGGCCGGGAGGGGCGGGGTGGTGCCCGAATTCCCGGCCGGGGGCGGCTGCACGCCCGAATTCCCGGCCGGGAGGGGCGGGCCGCCCGAATTCCCGGCCGAATTCCCGCTCCCGGGGCGCGGGCCGCGGGAAGTGTTCGTGGAAATAGTTCTCGGTGCGGAGCAGGGGGCTGHACGAAGGGCCGGGGTAGTTTTCCCCGGGGTAATCCTCCCTGGGGTAATCCTCCCCCGGATAATCCTCCCCGGGGTAATCCTCGCCCCAGTCCTCGTGCTGGGAGTTGCTGTGAGGGAATCTCCCGTCGGCGTGGAAGCTCTCGGCATAGCGGGGCCGGGGCAGGGGCCTGGAGTGAGCTGGGGAAAGAAAACAGAGGTTTAAAAGAGTCTAAACGTCAACATTTCTGCTGGAAATCCACACAGGTGGCTTCAGGATATTCCCATTCCCATATTCCAATCCTTACATGCATTGAGGAGCTCGAGTTCTCCCCTAAATCAAATTTTTCTTTACTCATTGCTTTCTCAAATCTTGGTCTTCTACAAATTCAAGCTCTCCTCTAAATCAAATTTTTCTTGCTCATTGCCTTCTCAAGTCTTGGTCCTCTACAAGCCCAAGTTCTCTAAATCAGATTTTTCTTTGCTCATCCCTTTCTCAAGTCTTGGTATTCTACTGGAGTTCCTGAGGCATGAAAACCATCAAACCCCTGAGCTTTCAGCTTTCTCAGAATTAAAATTAAAAGACCTCCAAGACCACCAACTCCAAGCTTTGGGCAATCCCCACCTTGATTCCCAGGAGGAATTGCACAGCTGGACAGAAACTCCTATCTTCTACAAACTCAACAAAAATCATCTCATTATTGCAGGAAATTCTATATTTCTCATTATCCAAGATCCTTGTTCCCCAATCCCAGAGGTTTCATTCAGAAAGTAAAGAATACTTGGGGAAAAAATGGAAGTGTTTAACATAAATTATATCTTCAGGGCTCATACAACTCTAAGAAGAACAGATTTCATTTGGAACCTCTCCTATGAACGTCCATCCCTATGAATGCAATCCGAGTGTCTTGCTGGACATTTTATATCTCAAATTTAGGATGYAAAATCATTTGGGGACCACGTTTTGTGTGATGTTCACGAGGTCAGCGCCCTGCTTTGAGCTCCTTCCCCCAAATAACACCAACCACAAAGCCCCAAAGGCTYCCAGAGCACTCCTACATTCATTTCACTCACAGCCATCGCCACAATTCCATCCTGCAGCAACGTCCCTGGAGACCTGGCTGAAATTGGACCCACTCTCTGATGCTGAACAGAATTCCTTTGTCTCAATTCCCATTTTTTTTTGCCCACCCCGCTGACGGTGTCACTCCTTACCGAGCTGTTCCACAATAAAAAAACCCCCACGGATGTGGAAAAACACCAGCTCAAGGCAGATCAATGGCAGGCGATGCCGSTCCCTCCCTACCTTTAAAACGATGGATGGAGTCCCCCGCGGCATCGCCCCGCTCCATGCGGTACCGTTTAACTTTGTCCTGCACCACGGCCTCGAACGATTCGCGGGTGATCCTGCGGGAGGCCATCTTCCCCCTCACGGTACGGCACGGCACGGCACGGCACGGCCTGGCGCGGGCCCGGGGTCCCGCCGCGGCCTGAGGGGAGGCGCAGCCTGAGGGGAGCCTCACGCTTCCCCGCCGGCAGGAGGAGCCGGAGCGGAGCCCGAGCCCGGCCCGCCCTCACCGAGGCGGCCCCGGCGCCGCCGCCGCCTCCCGCCACACCGGGGGCTCCCGCTGGCCACGCCCCCTCTGCCGGTAACCACGCCCCTCCCGCCGCTCCCGCGCCTCACGGAGACCGCGGCCACGCCCCTTTCTAGGCCACGCCCCGGATCGGTCTAACCACGCCCCACCAACACGTGACCACGCCCCCCTTTGTCGTTAACCACGCCCCCTTTGTAGTTAACCACGCCCCCGCGCCCCGCCGCGCTTGCGCAGGGCGGAGCTGCCTCATCCGCTGCGGGCGGTGCGGGCGCGGGGCGGTTCTAACGGTGCGGGAGCGCTGCCGGTAAGCGGGACGGGAGCGCGGGGAGCGGCCGGCGGCCTCCCCGCTCTAAAGGGAGCAGCCGGGYACGCTGAGCGTGCGTGGGAGCGGCCGAGCGAGGGAGCGCTGCACATGCGCGCTGCGGCGCCCCGCGCTCTCTCTCGCTCGGTGTGAGGGCGGACGGCGCGAATTTGGGCAGCGGCGCATGCGCGGGGGGGCGGGACCCGCGTACGGTGGCCGAGTGGGGCCGTCCCGCCCTCGCCTTTTGTCCGGCGGGGGCGGCCGGTGGGAGCCCAGGTGGGTCGTGAGGGGGAGCGGGGCCGTGGGTGCGGATCGGGGCTCTCCCAGCACCGCCGCCTTCCTTCGGGGCACGCTCCGCATCGCTGGGAGCTGTGGGATCGATCCCTCAAGCTGGCGGGGCCTGCTGAGGGGGTGTGGGAAGCGCCGGGGAAGCGGGGCAGGGCGGSCTGAGGGGCCGTGACCGGGCACGGTGCCCTCCGTGCTGCAGCGAGAGCGCTGTCACCGTGACAGATCCTGAAACCCCATCGAAACCCTGAAATGCTGCTGGAATGCCTCCGTATCCCGTTAATTGCCGCATTTCCCCCGTTAAATGAAAAACCGGCCGTGCTTTTGACTCTGTGTTTTTGCTTCAGAGTTCTGAGGTTTTGTCTTGAGGAAGGACAAGCCCCTTGCTTTGTTTCTGGTTGGCGTTAGGAGGTTTTGCACGGAAATGAGCAGCGCTCTCTCTCGACAGCAGGACAGGAGGTGGATCCATCCCATCCCGGCAAAATGGGCTCCAAACAGATCGCGCAGGAAACGTTCGATGAGGCGGTGCAGGAGAACATCACCGAGTTTGAGATGGATCCCGAGGAGGCTGTGAGAGAAGCTGTGCAGCAGTTCGAGTCCCARGGTACTGTGCCTTTTGCAGGCTGGGGTTTTGCAAATCCGAAGGTTTAAAGGGATCCTGCAGGCAAAGATGGATCATGCAGCATTGGAAAGGGGCCTTTGTGAAGTGGAACAGAGACACCATTAATGCTGACCTGGTTTTGTGGATTAATTATGACTGCAAAACTGCTTAGAGGGAAGCTGGAGGGCAAAATTTGGTCAGTGAAATTAAATTCCTTCTTTTCCTCCCCACCTCAACTGAAATCCAGCTTTGTTCCAGGCTGAATTTGACCTTAGAGTCAGAATTGAACATTTCAGCATCTTTACAACAAGTTCATCTTTGTTCTCTGTGGTTAACTTGGCAGCTTTTCCCTAGAACTGGAACTAACACTGTTTGTTTGACTCTTAATTATCCTGGGACCAATATTAAACTTGGTTTTATTTCCCCTTTTAGGTGTGGACCTGAGCAATATTGTGAAAGCTGTGCGACCTCCTGCCTCTGAGAACGGGCAGAGGCAAAAGCATCAAATCCTTCTGGTAGGAACACAAATTATTGCTAAGGATCGAGGTTATATAATAATGATATAAGTACTAGGCCAACTTCTGCCTCTGCCCCATTTCTCTGGGAGCTCTTCACGCAGTTAATCCCATTTATTCTGCAAGTATAAAAAAATTCTGAGAGTTTCTTGCACTTTTCAGGGAGGTGGGGCTCAGGCTCTGCTCCCTGGGGCAGGACAGGAGGGAATGGCCTCAAGGAGGCTCAGGTGGGACATCAGGAGGGATTTCCTCATGGGAAGGGTGCTCAGGCCTCRGAAGGAGCTGTCCAGGGAGGTTTGGGGTCTCCATCCCTGGAGGTGTCCAAGAATGACAGGATGTGGCACTCAGCATTTTGGGGGACARGGTGGGGATCAGTTCCATTTACTGCTCCAAGCCCTGGTCAATGTGGCTGTGGACAATTCCAGAGCTGGAATGTGCTGCTTGGACCCAGTTCACCTGGTACTGGTCAGACTGGTGTGCCATGGAGGTGTGACAGAGGAAAGCCCCTGTCCCTCCCAAGGGTTCTGTGCACAAAGCCCAAACGCTGTTCTTCAGCACACCCATTGCTCCTGTAACACTAAACTGATTTTCAGCTTACAAACAACCAGATTGCTGTTGTTCCTGCACTGTCCAGGTGCAGAACTAACCCTTGGTGTGTCCCCYAGACCCTGGATTCGCTGGGCAGAGCCGTGGCAGAGCAGGATGTGGCCGAGCTGCCCGAGCAGCTCTCGGCGTTCGCGGCGCAGTGCAAGGAGCAGCTCGCCTTCCGCTACCTGGCCGGCCAGAACGGCGCCTACCCCGTGGTGTTCTCTGCCTGCCRGCTGGCTGCAGGAGACAGGGATTTACTGCTCCAAGCCTTCTCCACGCTCTCTGCCCTGCTGGATGGGCAGCCAGACCTGCTGGATGCCCCAGGGCAGGAGCTGCTGCTGCAGAGCCTGCGGGAGCGGCGGGAGGACGCCGAGATGACGCTGGCCGGGATCCGCTGTGTCAGGCACGCCTGCCTCAAGCACGAGCAGAACAGGCAGGACTTTGTCAAGGGTGGCATCCTCCCTCTGCTCACTGGAGCCATCATCCAGCACGGGGACARTGCTGACGTGGTCAGGACGGCGGCCTCGGCCCTCAGGGTCATGACGTTCGACGATGACATCCGTGTGCCCTTCGGTCACGCCCACGACCACGCCAAGATGATTGTCTTGGAGAACGATGGCTTGAGAGTCCTCATTGAAGCTGCAAAAGGTAAAATTAACCGCTGGGGGTGTTGGTCCTAATGRGTTGAGAGTCCTCATTTGGGTTGTAAAAGGTAAAATGAACCCCCCAGGGGATGTTGGTCCTAATGGGGAATCACCCGGGATTTCCTCTCTCATTGTCTCGGGAATCACTTTAGTTTCTTCTCTCACTGTCTGGTTTCTTCTCTCGTTGTCATTCATAACTTGAAGCTCCTCAGAGGTGATTCATGAATCTGTCACTCAAATGGGGTTTAATTCTGTCGATGAAATGTGCCCGGAGACAGCCAAAAAGTGCMACCGTGGTGCTGCTGGTAACCCCTGGAGCAGTCAGGCTCTCAGAGCAGTTTTTCACTGTATTTAGGAAGGATTTTACAGCTTTAGAGGCCAGTTCTCTCTGCTGAGGTGCTTCTTGCCCAGAGAAGTCATTGTGACTAGGAACAGAGTGAGCAGGTGTCRTCTCTGCTACTTGAATAAATAAAACACACTGATTGCTATTTAATTAACCAAAGCAAACCAGTTTAATTCAGCAGTAATTACCCCATCCCTCCTGTCTCCACAGCCTTCACAGATAACTCTGGGGTGCTCAGTGAGCTCTGTGCCACCCTGTCTCGCCTCTCTGTCAGGAATGAGTTCTGCCAGGACATCGTGGACCTCGGGGGCTTGAATTTCATGGTGACTCTGCTGGCTGACTGCATGGAGCACCCGGTGAGCAGTGGAAATCAGATTGATTTTCATGAATGAGCCTTAGCCTGTGCAATGTTTCAGGCGCAGTTAGGCTTGAAACCCCTCYGATCACTATTTACAGCCATATATACAAGGTGCTAAATGGTAAATTTGTGAGCTTCCTGCTCAGAATTATTCCTCCACCAGCCTGCTCCTAGAAAAGCTGAATGTTTGGTTTGCCACCATTCCAGCTAGAAGAGATTTGGGGAAGATTTAGGTGCTCAAATCCCAGAGGTTGATGTGTGATTTTTTAAGCCTCACTGCTGGTCTGGCAGAGGTTTTTAAGATCCTCTTGCACGGCAAGGGAAATGCCTGAGGGTAAAGCTGTTGTGGCTGATAATTACCCACACAACCTGCCATGTTCTGCCGTGCTCTCCAAACTCCCAAAACTCTTTTTGCTGCTTTCTGAGCTGTTCTTTGTGCCCGGGGCAGGACGTGGTGAGGCAGGTGCTCGGTGCCATCCGCGCCGTGGCCGGCAATGACGACGTCAAGGACGCCATYGTGGACGCCGGGGCCACCGAGCTCATCGTGCTGGCCATCAGCCACCACCTGGGCAACCCTCAGGTAACCCCCCAGGGCCCTGGCAGCTCCCCTGGCATGGGGAGGCTATGTGTTTAACACTCTGGTCTCTGACATCTCGCCCTTCTCTTTTCACCAAAAAAGCCTCTTTTGCAGCTTTGTTTTTGGCTAGAAAAGGCATGAAACAAAGAGCACAAGGTGTGTTTGCAGCTGAGCAATGGATGGGCCTTGAAYCCTCAGCTGTAGAGACAACATTTGTGTGAATTTAGAGGTTTTTCATACCATGTATTGTTTTATTTTTCTTACTCCTGAACCAGATGGATAGTGGGGACAGAGTTTTACACATCAGGCATGGCAAAAACAGCACCATGAAGGTTGGAAGTAGCTCTAAGGTGATTATTCCAACCCTGCCAGAGCAGCAGGACACCGCAGCAGGAGAAACTTCCAAACTATCAAAAAAACACCCCCAAAAACTGCCAGAAAAAGGAAGAAACCCCACTGTGATTTGCTGAGGGGCAGGTGGGCAGGCAGTGATGGGGCTGCCCTGTGTGTTGCAGATCTGTGAGCAGGGCTGTGCTGCCCTGTGCGTGCTGGCCCTGCGCAAGCCCGAGAACTGCAGCRTCATCATGGAGGGCGGCGGGGCCCTGGCAGCTCTGCAGGCCATGAAGGCTCACCCACGAGAGGTGGCTGTGCAGGTATGTCCCTCACTGCACCTGCTGCCTCAGGCAGCACAGGTTTGGGCTCTGGTTATCTCTTTCTTTGGGTTTTTGGGGTCTTTTTTTTCCCTTTTACTCATCAGATTSTGATCGGTTTTGAACGTGTTGGGAATGCTTTCAATGCAGTCCCTCCATGTTTGTCACCCAGATCTGCTCAGAGCAAAATGAGCTTTCAAACCCACCTGAATGCAGGTTCTTAAAACTCTGGAATGCCACACTCCTCTTCCAGGCATTCCCTTTGCTCCTGGGAAGAGCAGAATGGGGATGGGCTCTTTCCAACCCAGCCTGTGCCATCCGTTCTCCAGGGTCAAATAAACCACCTGCATGGCAAGAGGATTGTCTCTGGCTTCTCCAGCAGCTCCTCTGTCCACTTCTGTGCTTTACAGAGTGTTAAAGAATAGAAAATATTTTSTGAAGGAGTGGTTTAAGTGCCTGGAACAACACWGGGAAGGTGGGGCTGCTGCACTGGAGAGTTTTTAGTGTTAYTTAAAAATTAATTGGTATTGCCTGGCTGGTGTTGGAGATTTGCACRGAGTTCTGGTTGTCTAAACTTCAGCAGGGAATATAAAATCCATGGRTTTTATTCTTCCAGGGAATTGGTTGCTCTCTGTAGCATCTCACRTTTGGGTTTCTCAGGAAATACTCTTTAGCTGAGCTGCTTTGTGTGTGCCACCTTTCCAACCTATCCCAGTGTCCCTTTCCCTTCCCTGCCACCTTTCCAGTCTGTCCCAGTGCCCTTTTCCTTTCCCTGCCACCTTTCCAGTCTGTCCCTGATTTGTTTTGTGTCCCTGCTCTGTAAGGAGCTGAGTGGCCCCGAATGCGAGCTCAGAGCCTGAAAAACAGCATCACCCTCCAAATCCCCCTGATCCCCGTGTTTCTCCCAAATCCCCCTGACCCCTGTGCTGTGCCTTGTCCCCAGAAACAGGCCTGCATGCTGATCAGGAACCTGGTGTCCCGCAGCCGGGACTTCTCCCAGCCCATCCTGGAGATGGGAGCCGAGGACCTGATCACCGAGGCTCGGGCCGCGCACAGGGACTGCGACGACGTGGCCAGGGCAGCCCTCAGGGACCTGGGCTGCAAGGTGGAGCTTCGGGAGCTGTGGACAGGCCAGAAGGGGAGCCTGGCTCAGTGAATTTCACCAAGGAGGGAGGATCCAAGGCGTCTGARCCCTCTGGAATCTCGTGGGAAGAGCGGGGCTCGCTCCGCGCCGTCGCCGCCCCCGCTGGAACACCCGGAGCGAACGCCCGGCTTTGGGAGGCTGCAGGGAACTTTTGTTTTGTCCTCGGGAGCTACAGCTGAAATGGCTTTCTGCATTCACAGGCTGCAAAATCAACTCTGTGTAGTGATCATTCCCTGGGGTCATCTAACGGCTGAAGATGATCTGCTGCCCCTCCCTGGCATCCCTCGTGTGCAGCACGGGGCTCTGTCACTGCTCTGATCCCCGTGCTGCCAGCAGGAGTGGCTCTCTCCTGCCCAGAGTTTGGCTGCTGGTTCCCATTTGTCCCCCTTGGACAGGGGCTGGATGAGGAGGAATCTCCCAGCATTTGTGAATGTGCTCTCTCTGCCTCATTGCCCTGTCCTTTTACTGCTGACCCTACTCCGGTGTCGCTGCTTTGTTTGGGATTTTTCCTCCAGTGAAACGTTGCAAACAAAACAACAAAAAAAAGGCAAAGTCAAGGATTTGGGATGATACCCAAAGGAACTGTTGGCATCCAGGAGGAAAGTTCATGGTCTCCCTCAGTGAGAGGAGCAGGGCAGGGACTGGTGGGGGGGTSGGAATTCCAAAGTGGGGCCAAGCTGGCGGTGGTGGTTCCAGGCTGCAGGAAGCACTGGGAATCCCAGGCTTTGTCASCTCTTGGGACTTCCCTGCATCCAGGAATGCTTTCATTGTAGTGAAGAGGCCAAGGACCTCATGGACTGAGGCAGAACTGTGGATTTTTTGGGCAAAGCAGGCCCCAGAAAGGCTGTGAAGTCTCAGCTGAAGGCATTGGTGCCAGCCCTGCTCTGGTGCTGAGCCTCCTGCACCGCTGCCGCCGCTGTTTTTTTGTGAGTGGATGTTTTTAATGTGATACTCTCTGTAGAAATGGTGACCTTATAAAACATACAAACCTTCCAGGGCCTGGTTGGCTCTTTTGTGGAGCCTTTTGGGGGTTTTTTGTGGCAGGAAAAGCAAGGTGCTGGGAAACACCTCGGTGCCGAGTTAGTGAGTAAAAGCTCCTGCAGCCCCGCTGCTGTCTCTGCCAACTGATTGCAAAGGTCAGCGYGTTCTTCAAAGCTCCCTACCCCCCTGGAGGAGGAGAGGCTGCCTGGCTGCTCTGCCTGCTGGGGGAAGAGCTGCAGGGCTTTGTGCACTGCTCTGACCCCGGCCTGGGTGAAAGGGCCTTGCTCCTTCACGGCAAAGTGGACAGGAGCTGGTGAGAAGATGCAGGAGTACGTTTTGGGGAGGGGCAGGTTGCTGAGGGCAGCGTGTTTGGWGCAGCCTGCGGCTCCCAAGCTTTGCCTTCCTGCTGGGTTTGGGATGGGGGAAAAGCAGCCCCAAAGGCTGGGGGAGAACCAAAGGGGGATTGAATTTCCTTCCCCTTTAACCGAGAGTTGCTGGAGCTGAGCTCCCACCTCCAGAGCCCAGAGGGGCCGCGGGGACCGCGCAGAGCCTGCAGAACACCGGGGCCGTGCGGGGATCTCCGGGGCGGGATCCCCGGTGTGATCGGGCRGGATCTCCGTGCCCCACACCGGGGCTGCAGGGTGTGATCGGGCGGGATTGCTGCTCCTCCAGCCGGGCACTCGCTGGGGCTCCCGGCGGGGCTGTTCGGGATCCCCGTGAGGCTCTTCGAGCTCCCGGTGAGGCTCTCCTGGCTCCCCGGTCGGGCCGTTCGAGCTCCCGGCGGGGCTGTTCGGGCTCCCGGCGGTGCTGGGCTGTTCGCGATCCCAGGTCGGGCTGTCCGGGCTGCCGGTGGGGCTCTTTGGGGTCCCGGTGGGGCTGTCCGGGCTGCCGGTGGGGCTCTTTGGGGTCCCGGTGGGGCTGTCCGTAGCCCCCGCCGCTCTCTCCGCCCCCGCACCGAGCGCTCCCCGCCCGCCCGGTGCCGCTACCGGCGCCCCGCCCCTCGCCTATCGCCACGCCCCCTCCCTCACCCGATTGGCCAGTTCCCCTGTCAATCCTCACCGCGCAGCCAATCCCCGCGCACGGCCCTGCCCCCGCCGCGCTGATTGGCCGCGCCCCTGGGCGGGCCCCGCCTCCCGCGGCGCAGCGGGGGCGGCCTGGCGGCGGCGGACGCGGCCGGGGCGGACGCGCAGCGGAGCCGGTGAGTGCGGGAGCGGCTGGGGCGGCCCCGCCGCGGGCACTGACACAGCCCCGCGGCCCCGCCGCCCTGGCCCGGCTCCCGGGGCCCGCACGGCCTCGCTCGGTGCGGCGGCGTGAGGCTCCGGGTGACATTGCCGGGGTCACCCCGCACCGGCCGGGCCCGCGGGGCTGTGGCGCGGCYCCCGCGGGTGTCGCGGCCGCCTCGGGGCGCGGGGGAGCGGCGGGATGCGGGGCCGGGCTGAGGCGCGGGGGAGCGGCCGGAGCCGGCCTTGGCTGTGTTTGCGCTGGGCTGTGACGGGAGGCCCGGCCCGGGCTGCGCTGCCGCCCTCCCTGCTCGTTTTCCCTGCTCGTTTTACCTCCTTTCCCCCCCTTGCTTTTTTTCACCCCTATTCGTTTTCCCTGCCTTCTTCCCTGCTTTTTCCCCCTCCTTTTTCCTCCTCCTTTCCCCCCCTGCTCCTCTTCCCTGCCTGCTTTCCCTGCCTGTTCTCTGTTTCCTCGCTGTCTTGCTCCCTGTTTTCCCCGCCTTTCCAGCCCCTGTTTTCCCACACTTTCCAGACCCCAACCTGCCCTGCTCCCACCTTGCCAGCCCCTCTCGGTGCCCTGCCACCTTTCCAGCCTGTCCCAGTGTCCCTTTCCCTGTGTCCCTGTCCCAGTGCCCTTTTCCCTTCCCTGCCRCCTTTCCAGTCTGTCCCAGTGCCCTCTTCCCTTCCATCCCCGGTCTCTGTGCTCCTCTTCCCTTCCCCTCCCCAAAGATGAGTCTCAAACGCGAAATTCGATTTTTATCTTGTTTATTGCAATMGCTGAGAAGCTGAAAATGAGGCAGACTGATGTTTCTGTGCTGAGGGGCAGATCCCGGGGGCTCGGGAGGTGTTTGGGTCTCTTCTGCCTCTCCCTCACAGAGCAGGGCTGAATCCCCAATTTTACCTTCTCTTGGAGTTGTAAGGAGCAAAGACAGATGGAAAATGCTGGAAATGCCCGTGCAGGGTCAAGCAGAGCTGTCCCTGCCCTGTGTGGGTGGAATTGGCCCTTCCAGCCCAGAACTGACCTTAAACCCGGGCTCCCCTCAGGGCTGGACGTGTCAGAATTGTGGTTTTTGGATGTGTTAATGGATTTTCCCCTTTTTTTAACGTGTGTTGATGCTGTTTTTTGTCCTTCTGGCTGATGCTTTGGAAGCTGCTGTCACTTTGTGTWCTCCTTTAGAGCCCTGTGTGGATGTTTGGCTGCTCCTCCCCTGTTTTAGGTGGATTTTTGGAGTGTTTTGAAAACTTCCTGCATTTCAAACAGCTCCACATTGGAGCAGAGGAAAAAAAAACCATCTGAGAGGCTCCAATAAAAGTTGATTTAATCACACCAGCAACCTGTGGGTGAAAGGATTTAAAAATAATCTCGGCTCCCCTCTGAGCATCTTTACAAATTCCTTTTATTCCATTTATTTTTGTGTCTCCTTTGCAAGCCCAAGGGATTGTTCAGGACAACGAGGGAAAGGGGCTGTCCTGGGTGTTGGATTTCAGCTGGGATCCTCTGGCTGCTCCACCCCAGGGAATTTGGCAACCCCTGGAGTTGGAAGAATTTCACTTTGCTTGACCTGCCCTGCACAGGCTCCAGGTGTTTTTGGTGTGTCAAACTCGGTTTTAGGAGGTTGCATCAAACTCAAAAAACCACGGCCCTGGGATGGGTTTGGTACAGGTCAGACAGGTTTGCTGTCAGAAAAAAAAAATAAACCCACCCTCAGAAAGCAGGAATAATTGGATTCAATTTTTGAGTCACTTTGCTGCTCCTTGGAGTAAGATTTATTCAGATTTATCCCCTTTTTTGAGTGTGAAAATACCAATTTTTTACTCTGCTGCCTGGCTTTTTTCCAGGTGTGCTTTTAAGCCTGATTTTCCAGAAAATGCTCTGAATTCTGCAGTGAATGAATGAAAAAGCTGCAGAGTGCAGTGCCCTGGCCAGGCTGAAAGCAGAGGGGGTGGAAAATGCCCTGAGGAAGTGGCATTTCCTTGGCACCCTCGTGCCTCCTCCTGCTTCACCATGGAACCTTTGGATTCTTCCTTTTCCTTTTTGAATTCTATTTTTTTGGTTTGTTTTGTTTTTTGGGTTGTTTTTCAGAGGGGGTTGGAGCTGCTGGGGGAGTTTGGAGCTGCTCTTGTGCTCACTCTTTATGTGCTGAAGCAGCTCCTGGCACAGCTCTGTGATTCTGTTGCAAATAATCCTGGTTTTAAATCCCTCCCTGCTGGAATTTGTCCCTTTTGGTGACATCCAGCTCAAAAATTCCCATCATATTTCATTTATCATATTTATCCCACATTTTATTTATTCCATCCCACTTAAAAAGACTTTTTATTCAAATATTTTCATTTTTATCATATTTTACTGCTGTTTCTTTAGGATATTTCCTCAGGAAAAAAAAACTTTTTGGAGTTTTTGGAGTGGTTTTGGGGCTCAGGGAGGGGTTTCAGGGTGGGTTTGYTGTTTTTATTTTTTTCTTGGAAAAAGAAAGGAATTGTTCCCTGGCCTCCCTGAGATAAAGCTGCCTGCAGATAAGAGCTGCTCTTCAGTTGGTGCCTGAAGAAGGGAGCTCTGTTCTCCCTTGCCAAGATTCCCTCAGAATAATCAGAATTATTTCACCAGTTCTGGTCCCAATCCAGGCCAGGAATTCAAGTTTTTATTCAGTTTTAGTGGCAGGGCTGAGCTGCTTTGGAGGAGGAGGCAGGAGCAGCTTTTGTTTGTGCTTCAGAGCAAAGTGCACCTAAAAAAAAGAGTTGAACCAGCTTAGAAAAAATAGAATTAGCTTAGAAAAATGGAACTAACTTAGAAAAAGTTGAACCACCTTAGAAAAACTGGAAGTTTGGGGGAAAATTGAACTAACTTGGAAAAAATTGAACTAATTTGTAGAATATGAACTTTAAAAATTGAACAAACTTATGGAATTTGAGCTTTAAAAAAATTTCAACCTCAAAAACTAAATAAATAAATAAATAAAAACCCTTTAAAATGAAAAGAAGAGCTGCACCTCAAGGGAAGAGTCCAGAGCATTCTGAGCATTCCAAACCTTTTTTTCCCCTGATTTCTGGAATTTGCTCTGGAAAAATACAGAAAACAGGAATTTCAGGCAGGTTGTGAAACCAAACTTTCCCATTAAATTTAAATTTGGATTTATGGGATTGCTGGATAATCCCCAAACTCTGAGCACAATTGAAAATCCTTTCAATTCTGCTTAATTTTTAATTATTCCCACCCCCAATTTGTGTTTATTTCTTTGTGGAGATGCTGCTCCCTCAAACTCCTTGGCCCTTCTGCTAAAATTCCTAATTTAGGATAATTTCAGATATTCCAAAGAGGGAAAAATCTTTAATTCATGGCTGAATTCCACTCTGAGTGTGGAGTAAATGCTTTGTACTTTCAATAAATGCTCCTGAGTTTTGGTGTAAAAACACAGAGTTTGTTACTCACCAACCTTTAACTCCCAAAATCTCCTTTTCCAGTGATTTTTCCCTCTTTTTTTATCCCTCAGGGAATCCTGAGCACTTCAGGATCCAGATGTGTGACAGGGACTTGTGTAACTCCTATAAAAATAACCCAGGGTTAGGAAAAAAAACCCACATTTAATCCCCAGTTTGTTTGGTTTTTTATTTTATTTTTCTTTTTTCTCCTGGCTTTGTAAACACAAAGAATGACTGTSTGGGGAGAGATCCAAAACACAGGGATTTAACAAAAATATCCAGCTGCTCCCCTGGGTTTTTTAATGAGTGACTCAGGTTGGTGGAGATGCAAAACAATGGCTGGTTTTTAATAGCCAGGCTCTGCAAATTGACACCAAAACTTGACATTCAGGCTCAAATTTAAGATATTTTTTTGTTTTCTGTGGCTCCAGTGTGAATTATTGGTCAAAATAACCCCCTGAGCTCAGGATCCAGCCTAAACCCAAAATAAAATGCAGCTTTGAGGCCAGAAAAAGGGAGTACAATAATAAATAAATGCTATTTTTGCACTTGAGCCTCTGCATGTTGGTGTGTAAAACTGAGCATACAAACAGGTGTTTGCAGGCTCAGGGCACTGGGGCACTAAAAATAAAAAAGGAATGTGTTTGTGGAGGATAAAGGGAATCTTGTGGAGTAAATGGATCTCATCTTTATGCAAAAATTAAAAAAAAAATCCAGCCTTAAAAATCCCTTCAATTTGGCAAATTTCCTTTCAGGCCTCTCTTTCTCAATAATTGTATTTCTTYAAAAAGTTGCATTTTGCATTCTTAAGCCCTTTAGCATGATTTCTATTTTTTGAGGGGGGAATGAGGGTTATTTTTGGCTCAGATAAATYTGATATTGTGACCTACATTCCAGGTCAGGAATAATAATAATAACAATAATAACAATAATTTATATTTATATATGTATATATATATATATAAAACATTCCAGGACAGGAATAATAATAATAATAGTAATTATAATAATAAACTCCACCTGTGATTTCCTTCGTGCTCTTGGCTGAAAGAAAAGGGAATTTTACAATGTTTTTTCCCAGGCCTGTGAGAAAAAGAGGAATGAGAAAGGAAGGAAATGACTGCAGGTCATTAATTAGAAATAATTAGGAATCACTTCAAAATAATTCTGGGTCATCTCTGCTCTTGATGCTTGTGGGAGTATTTTTGTTCTGCTGGTCTGAGAGGATACTGGGAAGGAATTTTTGGCTTTGTGGAGGAATTTTGGTGGAATTCCCAGAGGAATTCTGTGGCTGCCCCATCCCTGGAAGGGCCCCAGGCCGGCCTGGAGCAGCACAAGGTGGTGGAAGGTGTGGGGTGAGATCCTAAAAGTCCTTCCCAACCCAATCCATCTTTAATTTTGGGATGATTCRAGGCCTCCAGGTGTGTTTTTCCCCCTTTTTTTGGAGTGAGGATGAGGCTCCTTCATCCCAAATTGGTCACGCCYGAGTTCAGCCAGGGCTGAGCTTTGTGTTGGAAATCTGCTGCCAGCAGAAATGAGGGCTGGCATTAATTCATGAGGGGAAAAAAACAGGTCAGCAATTCTGAAAGGTGCTGACAAGCACGAAGTACCTGAGATGGTTTAAAAAGGGGGTAAAAAGTGTCTGGAAATGGTTTTTTGGTTGGTTTTTTTATTTCCCCAATAAGCAAAATGTTTGTGCCTGAGGTTTAAGGTTTGTTCTGGGGGCAAGAAGTGATTCAGGAATTCTCATTCCCTAATCAAACATTCCTTGAAAGGTTGGAGGGCTGTTGGAGCAGCTTTGTGGCTGAGGAAAGTGATGTTTTTGTCCTTGCAGAGCAGTTCCAGGGCCACCTCCAGGGTTTTCCAAGGCAGCARTTCCAGACCTGAATATTCCAGGCTGCAAAAGCCAGAAATATCAGAAAGGCAGAGCTAAAGAAGGAAATGGTTCCATTGAAACAGAATTAGTTCTTCATCCACACTCTGCAGCCAAGGTCAGGCCGACCTTCCCTCTTGTTTGGGACATCTCAGAGCAGGGAAAAACCACCCTGGGAGGAAAAGGGAGACCTGAAAGGCACCAGAACAAATCCCAGAATGGCCTTTGTGGCACGTGAGAGGCRCTGGATCCCTCTCCTCCCAAAAATAACCTCCACTTGCTCATGGGSATTCATTCCTGGGTTTATTTTTCCCCCGTTTTCCAGAGGGTTTTGAATTTCCACCTTCCTTCTCCAGTGTCTCGTTGCTCAGCAGTCCCAAAATCCTCACAGGGAGAGGGCAGGGTCTGCTCCTTTTGCCTGGAAATTGTGGATTTTTTGGTGTTTTKTTGCTCTCTGTGGGGTGAGAAGGGTGGGTGTGAGTGGCACAGCTTTTATCTGGCACCAAAGCACCCCCCCATAAAAATCCATTTACACCTTAAAGGAAAGAAATGGCAGCAGCATCCTGGAAAATTGTCTGGGATTGGGAGAAGTTTCCTACTGAAAATGGCCCTGGGGGTGAGTCACTGATTTATCACTTGGATATTTCCCACTTTTGACATTTTTCCTTTGGTTTTTGGGTTCCCCTTCAGGAGCTGGAGCTCTCCTGCCCCCGTGAAAGTGTGACTGGTATGGGTAATGGTGTGAGAGAAGCTCCAGTGGAATTCCAGAGGGATGTGGAGCCTGTCACAGCCCGAATTCCTGCAGAGGTGAGAGCTGGAGCTGGGCTGGGCACCCAGAGCAGCTCCARGGAGGGAATTSTGCCCTGCTCAGCTCAGATCCCAGCTGGAATTCTGCATCTGGAGGACACTGAGGTGTTGGAGCCAGCCCAGAGGAAGGAGCAGGATGAGCAGAGGGATGGAGCAGCTCTGCTGCAGGGGAAATTGGGATTGGCCAGCCTGGAAAAGCTCCAGGGTCACCTCACTGTGACTTCCCAGTGCCTGGAGGAGCCACAAGAAACGTGGAGAGGGGCTTGGGATAAGGGATGGAGGGACAGGACACAGGGAATGGATTCCAACTGGAAAAGGGGAATCTGGGTGGGATATTGGGAAGGGCTGGATGGAATTCCCAGATCCCTGGCAGTGCCCCAGGCCAGGCTGGAGCCCCTGGCATGGTGGAAGATGTCCCTGCCCATGGAACGGGATGAATTTTAAGATCCTTCCAACCCAAAGCAGGCTGGGATTTGAGCTCTGGGCTCCCACAGCATTGGTGATGTCCATGGAATGTGTCCCTCTGAGGGGATCCAGCCATTCCCATCCCCTTGGGAAGAGCCTGGGCCATTCCCAGTGACAGACAGCACAATTCCCAGTCCAGGGTGAAGTGACAGAGCTGCACCAGGGCCCCCAATCTGGGGCTTCCCTGCTCCTGGGTTGCTTGGAATCCTTGGGGGAAAAAAACCAAGGAGGTGATGCTGAACCTTGCTCTGCTGTAGCCCAAACCCAGGGGCTGAAGTTCAGCTTTGCTTGGCTGCCCTCACACCCAGGCACAGCTTGGGAGGGGGAATTGAGCTGACCCAGGGCTTTTTGGGTCATAAACATTAACTTTGGGGTTGGGAAATGTCCTGGAAAGGAGGGAAATGTGAGCTGCTCTCTGGTGCACAAAGTGTCACAAGTTCACACATCAAGCCTGGGCTTGTTCTCACTCCAGAACCTCCACGGGGTTGGATTTCCTGGCATTTGTGTTGCTCTCTGTGGGAGAGAAAAAAATGCTGATTTTATAAAACTGTGCTGAGGCAGGACTGCCAAGAGCAAAATCCCTCCCATTCCACCCRTCAGAGAGGGGGAAACTGCCTGGATTTATCCTCAGGATAATGGGAATGATGTGGGGATAGGGCTTGGGTGCTCCTCRTCCAGAAACCTCCCTTCTGTCCGTGCCTAAATCGTGGGGAGGGAGAAGGAAGAGAAAGAACAGGGAGTAAACAGCACRTGCCAGAGGAATTCCTGGAATTTTGCCTCATGTTCCCACCAGGAATTCACTGTGCTGGAAATGCAGTGAAACATTTTGACCCAAATCCTTGCCCTGGGGTGGATGCTGCAGAAAAGRTGAAATATTATTCTTTGTGGGATTGTTCTGGGTTTTTTTCCCTACTATCCAATGCCTTTTTTGTTCCCCCAGGATAACCAGGAGAAGAAGAAAGTGCTGAACTCCCTCATGTCTGGGGCACTGGCTGGGGCTGTGGCTAAAACTGCAGTGGCTCCTCTGGACAGGACAAAAATCATGTTCCAAGGTGATTCCCCTGGGCTTTTCCCTTTTTTTTTTTTAAACTTTGAGCCTTTTCAGCTTCCAGTCTCCTTTTCCAGGAGATGTGGAGGCTCTGGGAAGAGGGAATTGGGCCGTGGGAGTTCCCTGCTGAAGGCACAAATTGTGTGAATTCTCCCCAAACTGGGAGGCAGAAGGCACAGGAGCTGCTGCACCCTTGGATTTGTAACAGGAAAATGAAATTCCTCTGACTGGAACAGAGAATTTCCCTGTGTTAAGCAGGATTTGGGGATTTTGGTGCAATYCCTCCAATTATCCCAAAGGGAACAGGACTTTAATTCAGTGGGCATTTGGGAAAGCCAAGAATTTTCAATCTGGTGACGTCCCAGATTAACTGAACTGGGCTCCATCTAATCCCTGCCTGACATTTAATTCAGAATTGATTTTTACTCACATGATTTTCATTCTGGGCAGAGCAGAGGAGCTCTGGGATGTGGATCAGGGAGGCTGGGATTGCCCTGGCACCTGAATTTTGGGATTTTCCCATCAAAAACACCCCTGAATTTTGGGGTTTTCCCACCAAAAACGCACCCCCAGGTTTGTTTTAGGGTGGAAATTCCAGGAGCAGGGATGAGGGGGRAGCCTCAGAGCTGGGCTGAGCCAAGGAACCACCTGGAATTTGGACAGGCCACATTCCTAAAAACCCCTGCGTGGTTCAGCCCATCCCAGTGGCTGGAAAATGGGATTCAAATGTTCCAGCTGGAGCAGTTTCTTGGGATCTGATGGATTTTTTTGAGGTTTGTGCTGTCCTAAGGAGTTTTAATCCCTGTTTGTGAGGAAGGAAAATAYCTTTGAATATCAAAGTGATGCCTTGAGTTGGAAACTGAGGAATGGGGTTTGGGATAGTGGGAAGTGTCCATGGCAGAGGGATGGAGCTGGGTGAGCTTTCCCAGCCCAAACCATCCCACAAATCCATGAATTTCCCTGTGGCAGAGGGAGAAAACCTTTTTAAAGGAGCCAAACCACCTCGATAACCATCAGTTTCTCAAGGTGGTTTTATTCCTTAACAAAAAAATAAAAATAAAAGCATTAAATTGCACAGAGGAGCAGCAGTGAGGGGAAAAAAAAACTGGATTTGCATGGAATTGTTGGATACACTCCAGAGGCTCCCAAAGTCTCAGATGAGTGAGGAAGGAGCTGCAGCAGCCCCTTAATTGGAGCCACGTTTCATTAAAGCTTTTCCAGCCTGGGTTTTTACCCCCCTTTCCTTTGGCAGAGCTGCTGCCAAACCAATCCTGCTTCCCAAATTCCACGGGTAAAAGGAGGTGCTGTCACTTTGGATGGATGCAAAGGAGGGGGAAAAATATTTAAAAAAATAAAAAAATCAGGGGAAAGAAATTCATTTGAGTTGTGCTGGGCTGGAGCTGCTCTTGCGTGGAGCTTYGCTCTCTCCTTGGAATTAGGCTGGGATCTGGGCATGGAAATGCTCTGAAAAACAAGTGAACAGTGCAGTTTTGATGCTTCTCCTCTCATTAATTGTTTTTATTTATTCATTTATTCAGTGTAAACTGAATTTTCCTAACAGGCAGTGAGGGGGGGGGGGAATTTGACGGGGGGGGGGGGGGAATTTGACTTTTGTGGTAAATTATGGGAGCATTTAGGAGACAAAGAGTCCCTATTTCCTCTTGCATTTATTCTTTTCCTTTTATTTTTAGCCAAAACACCTGTTTATTTATCCCTTATTTAAGGATTCATGGATCAAGTATTAATTTTTATGTCTTGCAAACCCTAATCTTCTTTTTTGTATTTTTTTTATTTGTAGTGTCTTCAAAAAGATTTTCTGCCAAGGTGAGGTGATGTCTGTCTGCTGCTGCCCTGAAGTGTTTGATTAAGCTTTTGTTGGCCTTTGTTTTACTTTTACTTTTTTTTGGGATTTATCAGCAGCATTCCATGAAAACACAGAGGGAAAGACTGGGGATGCTGTTGTTAATTAGAGGATTAATTAGGACAGTGATTGCTGGGGGGATTCAGACTCCAGGTTGTACCTGTGACGTGACAATAAGGTGACATCACTCAGGGCTTTGGTGTTTGGGGCCTTTTTTAGTGGCTTTTGGACCTTTTCTCGTGTTTGTGGAACCTTTCCTGGTGATTTGGGGRACCTTTTGTAGTGATTTGGGGACTTTTCCTGGTGATTTGGGGACAGAAAATGGGGCAGGCTGGGATCTAAAAATCCGCCTTACTCTTGTGTGGAGCTTCACAAGAAGCTTTGCTGGATTGTGGAATTAAGCTGGGATCTGGAAACACTCTAAAAAACAAGTGAAGAGCACAGTTTTGATGTTTTTCCCTTTCATAAGTTTTCATTTATTAATCCATTTATTCCATCCAAAAGTGAATTTTAAAGCACGTGGATGCCACGGAGGGTCCGGCATGGCCCCATCAGCTCCCTGGGAAGGGGGATTTGGAGGGGTTCAGCTGTGGGGTCACCTCTTTGCCCAGCATTCCCATTATCCCTGAGCCTGGCCCTGCTCCCTGCAGGAATTTCAGGGGCTGATCTCTCCCTGCAGGAAGCCTACAGGCTGATTTATCACACCTACCTCAAGGAGGGCTTCTGGAGCCTCTGGAGGGGGAACTCGGCCACCATGGTGCGGGTGATCCCCTACGCYGCCATCCAGTTCTGCGCCCACGAGGAGTACAAGCAGATCCTGGGCAACTACTACGGATTCCAGGGAAAGTAAGAGGCAGCAGGGCTCGGGGGCCTGCTGGGATCCTCCAGAACTGGAGGGTGGGAGAGCCAAGATGGGGGCTCTGAGGGGGAGATTCTGAGGGGGAAGCTCCAAGGTGGAACCTTTGAGCGGGAAGCTCCAAAGGGGCAGCCCTGAGTGCCAGCTCCTTTGGGATGGGGTTTGGGGTGCCGAGGGAAGGGCACATTCCGTGAGGACACAGCCCTGTCATGTCCAGGCCTGAGCAAGAAGTGGACATGGAATGAGCAATTCCCAGCACTGGGAATGGCAGAACAAAGAGCAGCAGAAGCAGCAGGCCCCATGGATTTCCCCCTGTGGGATGGCTGGGAATGCCCAGCAGGTGCCATTGCCAGCAGCCAGGTGGGGTTTGCAGCTGCAGGTGACGTTTGCTCTCCCCTCTTCTCTCACCCCAGGGCACTGACGCCTTTCCCTCGCTTCATTGCCGGCTCCCTGGCTGGCACCACAGCTGCCATGGTCACCTACCCCCTGGACATGGTGCGTGCCCGCATGGCCGTCACRCCCAAGGAGATGTAAGTGCCTCATGCACGACTTTTTGGGGGTTTGTTTTGTAGCAGTGAGGCAGGATTGGGAAAGGCTGCTGCCTTTCTCCACGTGTCTGCTTCAGAAGCCACTCAGAGCAGCCACAGGAGCAGCCACTGCAGGTCCATGTACACACACAGGGCTCAGAGCAGCCACAGGAGCAGCCACTGCAGGTCCATGTACACACACTCCGCAATACTCAGTGGAGGAAAGGCAGGAACAGCCTCCTGTATGAGATGTTTCAGCAGAAGTTGATTACAGCATGCTGAAGGGATCAGGGACAGAAGGCACAGACCCTGTGCTGCTCAGSGGTTCAGTAGGGGCTCAGTGGCCACTGATCTGARGGCACAGGGGTGGCACAAAGGGCAATAAGCTATAGAGGGGATGAGGGATGAAYAATTGGAGTGRGCAGGGTTAAGTGACCAATGAGGGGAGCAATCCAGGGTAAATTGGCAGTGGTTCTGCAAGCACCATGAGGGAAGTCTTCTCTATCAGTCTAGGCAGAGCACTCTATGGTAAATCCTTCTAGGGCAAAGCCTGGAAGTTTCCTGAGGGGATTTTTCAGATTCCCACAGTTTTTATAAGGTCACGTGGCTTTATTGCCATTTTTTTGGGGTTGTTTCTTGCTTTGGTGGAATAAAGCAATAAACTCTGAGCTCTGAACAGCAATTCCATATCCAGAGGTGTGGATGTGGGAGGAGCTGGATGCAGGAAGACYCAAGAGACAGCACAGCAAGGCTGTGGGAGAGCAGAAATCCCCTCTGAGCTGCCTGACGAACTCAGAACCCAATTAATTAGCAATGAACCCATGAGAGGAGCSCTGCTGGGAACCTCCCAGGCTCTGACCAGCACAGGTGTGCTCTGCCCYCTGTCCCCACGCCAGGTACAGCAGCATTGTCCACGTCTTCATCCGGATATCCCGGGAGGAGGGGCTGAAAACCTTGTACAGGGGCTTCACTCCCACCATCCTGGGGGTCATCCCCTACGCTGGCCTCAGCTTCTTCACCTATGAGACGCTGAAGAAAGTGCACGCAGGTAACTCTGGGGGGAAATGCTGCAGGTTTTTGGGGGGCTTCAGGGGTTTGGGTGGAGGGTTGGAGTGATCTGGGATAGGCAGCTCAGGGTTGTGAGTTGCAGGAAGGCTGTAATTGCCTTGTAGGGGAAAAAAGTGGAATTTTCAGGTGGAGAGGGACTTGGTTGAGCRCTAAGTTGGGAGCAAAACCTCAGGAGAGTGAGCTGGGGAGCAAAACTTGGGAGTTGTAGCTGGGACATGTCAGTAAATGTTACAACACTCAGGGTTTTGTCCTGTTGTGCCTTTTCTTGTGATTTGGGGGCCTTTTCTTGTGATTTTGGGACCATTTCTAGTGATTTGGGGCACTTTTTCTGGTGATTTTGCTTGGGAGTGCAACCTGGGGAACAAAATCTGGGGAACAAAATCTTGGGTGCAAAACCTTGAGAGACCTCAGGAAGAAAACCTGGGGAACAAAACCTCGGGAGAGCAACATGGAGAAAACAAAACCTGGTGAATAAAACCTTGGGGAAGAAAACCTGGTGAATAAAACTTTAAGAACAAAACTTCGGGAGCACAGCCTGGGGGAACAAAACCTGGGGAAAACAAAACCCCGGAGAACCAAACCTGAGTGAGCAGGACCCRAACCTCCATCCCTGCACCCCCTTCCCCTTAACTCTCGGCGAATCCCAGTGAGTTTCCCCGCTGTTCTCCCCGGCAGAGCACAGYGGGAAGGCGCAGCCCTCGCCCCCGGAGCGGCTGCTGTTCGGGGCGTGCGCCGGCCTCATCGGCCAGTCCGCCTCGTACCCGCTGGACGTGGTGCGGCGCCGCATGCAGACGGCCGGCGTGCTGGGCCACACCTACAGCTCCATCCTGCGCACCATGCGGGACATCGTCCGCGAGGAGGGACTCGTCAGGGGCCTCTACAAAGGGCTCAGCATGAACTGGGTGAAGGGCCCCATCGCCGTGGGCATCAGCTTCACCACCTTCGACCTGACGCAGATCCTGCTCCGCAAGCTGCAGCAGAGGTAGTGGCTCCTCCCCTGCTTGGCCCGAGGGGGTAGGGAGAGGATTCGTTCTTCCYCTGGCCTCCCGTGTGCTCCTGCAGCAGAGAACTCGCCCATTTGTTGGGGTTTGTTTGGGTTTTTTTCCCTGTTGTTCCTGGATTTTTTTTTTCCTTTTTAAGCCTAACTGTTCCCTAAGCAGGGAAGAAAATCCCCGATCCTGCAGAGCAGCTGCCTCACCCTTCTGATGGACTCTGCCCCCAGGAGTGGAGCCTCCCCACCCCACCTGTGCTGCTCCTGGCTCCTCACCTGGCTCTGTGTGGGCACATGGAAGGGCTGGATGGTGGCAGAGCTGCTGGGATTCAKCCCCTGGCTCTGGGAAGAGGCAGTTCTGGAGCTCCCTGCAGCCTGCCAAGTGCAATATCCCAGCCTAGCCCACAGGGAATTGCAGATTCCTCTGGGCTGTGAAAGCAGGGCAGGCCCAGGACACTGCACTTCTGAAAGCTGAATGTTTCCTCTGGCTGGGAATGCTGCCCCTTCTCCCCTGAATTTCCCTCGTGTTTGGGTTGAGCTGCATCGACCTCTCTTGTTTGTGGTGTCCCTCTGACATTACCAAAGACTGCAGGCAGCAGAGGAGGGGAGTTCTGAGCCCTTTTACAAACAAAATCTCCYTCTGTGTGTTGTCAGGGCTGTGCCTGGATTCCCCAAACTGGATCCACTCCCCAGCTGCATTTGTGTTTTCCCTTCTGTGCTGCCCTGCCCTGGATGAAGGCAGAGTTTTTCCAGGAGGAAGGAGCTGTCACATCCTTCAAAAACCCCACTTGTYTCACTCAGTATTATCACTGCTCTATGCACAGTGTAAGAACAAATCCTGCTGCAGCCTGGCCTTTGTTGTTCCCCAGGATTTTTGGGGCTGTCCCCACCCTTCCCCAAAAAAAAAACCAAAAGCTGAGCCCAGCTCGTGGCCCTGCTCCTTTTTGGTACCTGCTGTGTAGGTGTTGTCACCTCTCTGTTCATTCACTCATCCCCCCCTCAGCTGKGAAATCCCTGGAATTCCTCTTGGAATTGCATCCCTGTGCCAATCCCTTCCAGCTGGGATTCCACAGCACAAGGTCAAGAACCTCTCAGTGTTCCTCTTCCAAATCCAGCTTTGCAGGGAAATGGAGATTTTTTTGTGGTGGGTGGATGATGAATCCCTCTGTTGAACTCAGAGGTCAGAGCACATTTTAGACTCCTCTGGTGATCAGATGGCACAAACCAAGGTGGAAAATCCCTTTCCAGAGTGTTCGTAATGGAAGGGAAAAGAAAAAAAATAAGATTTAATTTAAAACTTGTCCTTTGCTGGTTGTATTTCAGCTGTGGTAGCCAGATGGGGATGGAAGGAATTGCACAAGGGGGCAGGAGCAGCCTTCTCCTCTTTTTTTTTTTTTCTCTTTGCACTTCTTTGGAGCATGAACCTGCTCCTGATGCCAAATATTTCCTCAGGAATCAGGGAATGTGGGAATGGCACAGGGATCATTCCCAGGGCTGGGATGGGGCAGACTGGAACTGGGATTTCACCTCAGGAATTCTGCCCCTGAGCCCAGCAGGGCCACAGCATTCCCTGATTTACCTGGGAATTACAGATCCCTGGGGGTTTGGGAGGCTCTGGAGCTGATGGAATTCTGTGTCATTTTTTGGGGGGCTGCTGGAAAACACCCAGCTCTGCTTTCCCTTCCCTCAGCCCCCCATTTCTTTTCTCCAATGGAGAAGTCATTACCCTGCTCCTGTCCTGATCCAGAGGGAGGAATTCCCCTGTCCCTTCCCCTGTCCCCTTCCAAGCTGGGAAAAAAAGCAGGAATTCCAGGAGCCTGGGGGTGCTGAAAAGCTGCAGCTGATTTCAATCCAGCAGAATCTCAGCCAGTTTTCCCCGCAAGTTTTGCAGGCTGGGTGCTCGTCCAGGGGCAGATTCTGAATTCAGCCTGTG